>NW_017985197.1:7845-69105 GCF_000340665.2 Cajanus cajan | reverse complement strand
TATATATATATATATATATATATATATATATTTGTTTGTATATATGTATATTTAGTGATATACATGGTGGTAATTTGCATGGTTTGGAATTGCAGGAGAATGGTTTAATGTTGACCCTGAAGCTGTTATAAGTCAGGCCTTGCAAACAGGAGGGGGACCTAATGTTTCAGATGCATACACCATCAATGGACTTCCTGGACCATTGTATAATTGTTCTTCTAAAGGTACAATACAAAGCCTTGTATAATGGCACCCTAATGTTGGATCTTCAATCTATTTAATGAAAGGATGCACTTTGGTAAGATTGAAGATGGAAATAGAGTAGGGAACTTGTGAATATTAACAGTGTAGTTAGATACTATAAGTATCTTAGTACATTGTTAACCTTCATTATTTTCCATTTCACAATCATATTTACCATGTTTCACATTTACCACGTACGTGTTACGGGTGAAGATGAAGTAGAAAAGCTAGGAGCGAAAATTGAATTGGAGTTTGAGAAAATATTTTTTATTTCTAACTTTTATTTTTATGTTTAATAGCAAAATTATTATCTTATTTTTATTATTTCTTATATAAATCTTCGAACATATAAAAAATTCGAAAGTAGTTTTGTTGAGTTTTACAATATTTATATTAAAAGTCATATCCAAGATTGTTTCTGATTATTTATCAGTATATATAAATAAATTATTATAAGGCCTTGCAAACAGGAGGGGGACCTAATGTTTCAGATGCATACACCATCAATGGACTTCCTGGACCATTGTATAATTGTTCTTCTAAAGGTACAATACAAAGCCTTGTATAATGGCACCCTAATGTTGGATCTTCAATCTATTTAATGAAAGGATGCACTTTGGTAAGATTGAAGATGGAAATAGAGTAGGGAACTTGTGAATATTAACAGTGTAGTTAGATACTATAAGTATCTTAGTACATTGTTAACCTTCATTATTTTCCATTTCACAATCATATTTACCATGTTTCACATTTACCACGTACGTGTTACGGGTGAAGATGAAGTAGAAAAGCTAGGAGCGAAAATTGAATTGGAGTTTGAGAAAATATTTTTTATTTCTAACTTTTATTTTTATGTTTAATAGCAAAATTATTATCTTATTTTTATTATTTCTTATATAAATCTTCGAACATATAAAAAATTCGAAAGTAGTTTTGTTGAGTTTTACAATATTTATATTAAAAGTCATATCCAAGATTGTTTCTGATTATTTATCAGTATATATAAATAAATTATTATACTAACAGTGTCAGTCATTAAATGAAAACAAAAAAAAAAAACATCTTCTTAAAGTAAAAAGCCTTGTATATATAGACAAATATGAATGGAGAATGATTAATTATTGAGATCAAATGTTACAAACCAAATTTTATGTGAGAGACAAAAGTTAGGAGAGGCTAAAGTATAGAGTAGACTAATTGGGACAACCAAATTAATGTCTGAAAATCAATAACTAACTACATATACACAAGTGACTATTCATCTATGATAGAAAACTAATGATGTTTCATGATTCTTGAAGATACATTCAAACTAAAGGTGAAGCCAGGCAAGACATATCTGCTGAGGCTGATCAACGCTGCACTCAACGAAGAGCTCTTCTTTAGCATAGCCAATCACAGCCTAACTGTGGTTGAAGCAGATGCCAAATACACCAAACCATTTGACACAGACACACTCCTCATAGCCCCAGGACAAACCACAAATGTTCTTCTCAAAACCAAACCTTATTTTCCCAATGCCACATTTCTCATGGCTGCTAGGCCTTACTTCACTGGCCGTGGCACTTTTGACAACTCCACAACCACTGGTATCCTCCTCTACAAGCACCAATCTTCTCACAAAAATCTCACCCTTCTCAAACCAACTTTGCCACCCATAAACGCCACAAACGTTGTGGCAAACTTCACAGCAAAATTCAGAAGCTTGGCCAATGATAAATTCCCCGCCAAAGTACCCCAAAAAGTGGACAGAAAATTTTTCTTCACCGTGGGACTAGGGACCAGTCCTTGCCCTAAAAACACAACATGCCAAGGGCCAAGTAACAGCACCAAGTTTGCAGCCTCAGTGAACAACATTTCCTTTGCACTTCCTTCATCTGTTTCCCTCATTCAAGCCTACTATTTGAAACAGTCTAATGGGGTTTTCAAGACTGATTTTCCTGTCACACCTTTGAATCCTTTTAACTACACAGGAACACCTCCGAACAACACAATGGTCACTAATGACACGAAGGTGGTGGTGCTCAAGTTCAACACTAGTGTGGAGGTGGTGTTGCAGGGTACTAGTATTCTTGGGGCTGAGAGCCACCCCTTGCATCTTCATGGCTATGACTTCTTTGTTGTTGGACAAGGGTTTGGAAACTATGACCCCAACAAAGACCCTGCAAAGTTTAATCTGGTTGACCCGGTTGAGAGGAACACTGCTGGTGTTCCTGCTGGTGGCTGGATTGCTTTTCGATTTTTTGCAGATAACCCAGGTTGGTACATTTCAATGTCAGCAGCATGCATGTGACGTGTTATACTAAAAGCATGGTTGGATATAAGTTAAACGTTTTAAGAGTTTTTTTTACTAAAAATAAAAGTATTTTCTAATAGAGAAACTCTAAAAAAAAAAATTTTAAACTTATATACTTTATATGTTATAGCCCCTTTTTCTAAAGAAAGTTGTTTTATAAGAGAAAGATACAAAAGAATTTTATATAAAAGTTGGTGGACTATAAAGATAATTGAATGTTTCCGGGTAAACAAATTTTCCTCTTTAATTCTTGCTCAAGGTTTTTTTTTTTTTTTTTTAACTGAGTAGTACAAGAAAGGGGAAGAAAATTAAGTTATTGTCAAAGTCAAGTTTCTCGTTTTGCTTTCGCGTTTTACGGTGTAATTTGACATAACTGAATTTACTGTAAACGTTCGTAAGTGCAACTCATACTTTCAATAGTTCCGACTTCCTCTCTTTTTCAGAAAGAGAAAGGTGTAAAATGTAAATGTATAGTAACATGTCTGTGCGGTTAAAAAAGACAAGAATTATTTTGACTTTAGTAATGCATGATTACATGGCATGGCCACAAAAGTTGGTAAAACTTAGCAATGAAAGTTGCGTGCAATAATTCATCTATAACCTCACAACTTAAATGATTTTATTCTTTGATGCTCAAGATGAAAACCAATTATTGAAAACTCATTCAAGATCGTAGAATAATTAAAATCGTTTGCTGGGTATTATCATGTCTTACAAATCAGTTATAAAATTTACTGCATGAAAAGAGAAAATTAAGATTTTGTACATGTACATTTAAATCAATGTCTTTTCTAATGAGATAATGTTTTTGAAGATACACACCAGTACTCTGCATACCCTTTTGAAAGTTAGAAATGATGCTATAAAATTTTTAAGGTATATATGACATCATCCCTTAGTTACAAAAAGTTATATCAGATAGAATGAGATTATCATCATGCATTAGTTTGTAAACCTGTCTCTATCTAATGTCACTATTTTATGACACATTTGACTTGTGGTGGCAACAGGGGTGTGGTTCATGCACTGTCACCTGGACCTCCACACAAGTTGGGGATTGAGAATGGCATGGCTTGTATTAGATGGGCCCGGGCCCAACCAGAAGCTTCAACCACCTCCTTCTGATCTTCCAAAATGTTGACTTTGACTAAAACCCTTTTGGGTCCAGATTCATTGGCTCTGCATCATTTACTTAGTTACTCTCCAATGTTGTTTGTTCCTTTCTTTTCAACA
This sequence comes from Cajanus cajan, assembly GCF_000340665.2. NCBI lineage: Eukaryota > Viridiplantae > Streptophyta > Magnoliopsida > Fabales > Fabaceae > Cajanus > Cajanus cajan. The sequence continues at coordinate 65,333 of NW_017985197.1, read as the reverse complement.
ACTGTGAAATTCTTTTGATGTGTTAAGGGAAAACGAATAAGTTATGACTCGTGCATGTCACACTACAATGGGGTTTGTTCAGGTGAAGGGTTCGGTTTGTCTTGATGTTGTTGTCATGTTTGGTTGGTTGGTTTGAAATGAGCAGTCACAAGGGTTTTGCCCTCTGATGGAATATTTAAAGCATTAGCTGATAATTAAAATTTGATCAATTCCTCTCATGATATGGCCTCTTGATCATTGTTTTGCTTATATTCAAAGTCTAAGTCACATATTTATCCTCTAATTGTAAGTAATAACATGATCACTTATAAGTTTAATTTGAGAACTAAAATATAGCACTCAACCGAAACTTCACTTTTAACATCTAGGGTTACTTAGATTAACTATTTGAGTTGACATTTGAACTCCCTATTTTATATGATTATGTCCCTTCTCTAGTTCTCTTATTTCTCCATTTCCAAAAATTAGAGGAAAAATACGTATATATTTATTTCTTAAAGGTTATAGGTGAAAAAATGACTTGTGTATTCTTTATTGTATAACTCAATCATGAGTATAAAAATTGTGTCTTTCTTAAAAAGGAATTAATATTTAAGTCATGGACAAATGTTTTCTCTAGAAAATAAATGTACTCGACTAGATGTGTAGACAATGTGATTTCACTTTTATCTTATTATTATCTAATAATGGTTTAAGTGATATTGTGCAATTATATTGGTGAGATGAAAATGGATGAAGAAGAGATGAGAGTTATAAAAATTACTAAAATAAGGGAAAAATTAAGGACTAAAACTAAAATTTGAATTCTAAGGGACTAACATCGGAAAATGAAAATTCAACGGGAACTAAAATCAAAAGGTGCAAATCTTATAAAGAATAAAATTTAAATTTCAAAATTTTATAGAAACTTTAAATGACATAGAAAACATGATGTCATGTCACATGACACCTCCAAATGATGCCATGTGGTATGTATGCCACAATTGCCGTGTGGACATGTGTTGAGCTAATAGATATTTCCATTGAACACATTATTATCACTTGAAAATTCCAATTTATTATCGGAGACTAAAATTGTTAACGAAAAATAAAGGCTAAAACCCTATTTTGGTCATTTATAATAATTGTTTGTTTCAATTTAGTTTTATCACTATGATTAACTTAGATCTGTCCCTGCATATGGTTGTGGTGAAATGTTAGTCCTGTGTATCCTCTTCCTTTACCCCAGGTTCTACCTCTTCAAGAACAGGTTGTTGTTGTTGGGGTACATCGTTAATGACTTCAAGAAAAAATACTATGTCATTTCATCTTTTACTGTATAGTGTCAATTTGGTAGTAAGTGGTTCACTCCAGTTTGAAATGAAATAAAATCTGCTACGATTGTCTTTAGTGATACATTGCATTTTCCTTAATAATACATTGTATAGTCTAACTGTTTAGCAATTGAAAATAATATATTGTATAGCCTAACTGTTTAGCAATTGAAGTTATCAATTTCCATTGACAATATTACCAAATTCAATGTTTGAAATGCTTTGTACCTTGGGTCTTTTTCCTTCCATGATTCACAACCGTGAACTATAATCATTGATCGTTTATGCTTAGCAGTCTGGAACCAGAACGGCCCGTTCTGGTTGCACTTTTCGTGTGTAAATTTTGCACCTGGAACGGGCAGTTTCGGATGCAAAATTAACGCACCAAAAGTGTAACCAGAACGGCCCGTTCTGGTTTTAGAACGTGCCGTTCTGATTCTAGGTGTTTTAAAAAAAATTGGCATCCACGTGGCATCCACCTATGCATCTACGTGGCATCCACGTGGTCACACAGTTAACTCCGTTTAAATAATTTAGACGGAAATCCCAAATTGAAACCAATTAATTTATTAGGGACCAAATTGAGACCAATTAATTTATTAGGGACCAAATTGAGACAAAAAATAAAAAAACAATTATTATAAGGGAACAAAATAGGTTTTTAGCCAAAAATAAATGAGAAACTAAATGCGAACAAATTAAAAACTTAAATAGTTAAGAGGAAATACTTATTACTCCAAAAATAAAAAATTTGCACTAAAAGCAGCATGCTATGCTAGAATGCTACGTTATTTAATTAATTAGTTGGTATTTTTATTATATGTCAATAGTTTTTATTAAAAAAATTATAAATCACGATATATAATGAATTTGTTGACTTTTATAATAATTATCTTAAAAATTATACAACCAACCAAATTTTTATTGATCGATTGATAATACATAACTATTAAACTCATAATTAATAACTATTACACTCATAATTTGAAGTAAAATGAGAAATACAAAGGGGCAATATAGAAGATAATGAGAACTGCGGCATCACTATGTAATGTATGCATGAAGGATGCGAAGGGTGGGAAATAAAGAAGAGAAATATTACACCTACTGAATTTTTTATAAAGTCATTAGAATAACTAGTAAAGCTTCGAACAACACATACAACAGCCATTTCAGAATCATATTTACATTTCACTTTATAGGTAAACACTACTAGAGCATAAGCATAGAAAAGTACTCCTCAAACTCTTGATCAATTGTTGGTTGTCTTGAGCTTGATTGAGCTTCTGCATTGAAAACATTATTATGTTAACCTAGGAATTACTAAACAAAACTTCTTTATTAAATGCAGGTAACCTAGAAACTAATTTCACTAGTTCTAGCACGATCCAATCTTCATACATATCAACTGTCTAGAACAAGCATAATACCTTGATTTACATTCCATCTTCCAGATGAAAGAACACACATATTAGGATTCACCCCACTAGAAAAAAGAAAATCTTCAAATTCCTTATCTACAGGGTACTCATTGCTGTCTTTAGCATACTCTGAGCATTCATGACCTGAAAAGCCTCCTAACCCCAGAAGGTCATCCTCATGATTGTTCAAAGCTTGTGCATCGGCATCATCATAAGGTGGAACATATTCACCATCAACAAACTCTTCATCCTCGCTATATCTCACCCTATTTACTGTTGAGACATCCAAAGAGCAGTGGTTACCCTTAGCATTATAAGCATCATCTTATTCCTACACTAGATTTTGTACCCTTTCCTTTAAAAGAATCTTTTTATGGTAAAAAAATGCATGGTGAAGGGGAAGGTGAACTCCCTCCCCCTTTTTCTCCATAAAAGGTAGGTGTAAAAATCAAAGTGTAAGAGTAACATTTTGTAACATTATAGTCATCTCAATTAGCCAAAGAAGTGGAAGGCCTACCATATAAGTATGAATTTTCACAATCTGCCTCATGTTTGGCTTCTTCATTTACAGACATGGCAGTATCAGAGTCTTCAATAAAACTATTGCTGTCTTTGGCAGATTCAGGTTCGGACTTTTCAACTGTGTGGTTGTGCATGCACTCTAAAACTGGATTTTCATCATACATTGAAGCATGATCAGAAGGGAAACTTCCAACCCAGCATTTATGTTTTGGTCTAAGCAAATCCAATTGATCACTCTGTAATTTTCTCTTCTTTTTCCACTCAACAATGTCAAGATTGTGCATTCCAATATCATCCACCTGGAATCTGAAAAATAGCAGAAAAATGTCGGTGTGAACACGAAGGACAAACAAATCAAGACAAATAAAAAATGACAAAAGAACCTCCACTCCACACATATAGAAAAGGAATTAATTAGTCAAGACATGAAGAAGAACGGTTATTCAATTAATATTTTGCTCATGTTAATCTATAGTCAATGAATCAAGAGTGTGCAGTGACAAAAAAGGATCTAAAACACCATTAATTCTTGGTTTCTCCTGTCATTTCTTTGATTTGAATTGGAAAAGTCGTACCTACAACTAGAAAGGTATATATTGTAATCAATCTCTCGATGTTCCAGATGTCTGGATCATATGTCACATAATACATATTCCCATATTAGACCATAATCAAGTCGTGTATAAGCAACATGTTATAGTTATGTTATGATATTTATATGAGACAATATATTTATCAAGAGGAGAGGGTTATATTTTGTTATTTTTATTAGGTTATTTGCACACATAATTCCTCATTCATTAGTAAGATATTGTCCGCTTTGAACTTAAGTTCTTACAATTTTGCTATTGGTTATTTTTCAGAATTATGTGTGTACTTTATAAACATTCATTTCTCTTCTTGTTTTATCGACATGAGACCTTGTTTGTATTTCAACATAGCATAGGTCAAATTTTCATAGTTCATTATCTATTTTGTTTTGTGTAACAAGGAAAAAGCTCAAAGCCTCAACTTAAGCATTTTAAAGAACAAATGACACAGCACAACACGGACTATTACATGAAAAGCAGGATATGATCAGTTCCTTGCCTAGAATGGGATGACAAAGAAAATTAATTCCATCAAAGTACTTTTCATATGTATAAATGGCGTTTCCTAAAATGTTCTTTTTTTTTTTTAAAACATAGCAGAATGGAGCCGTATGATCCATAGCCTATCTCACTTGGTGGAAAAGAGCTTTTGTTGTTCTTATAAATTTTACATATGTTCAGGCATGTTCACTGGTGCAAACATAGCTGCAAACAGAAATGCATACTTTGAATGTAAAAATAACCAAGCAGACAGATTATAATGCTCTGTGGATTTTTTTTTTTACATGGTTCTAACTACATACTTGGAGGAATTCTTGAATAAAACAATTATTTTGCAGTTATTCTGTAATACGGTGTCAAAATCTAAACAACAAAAAAAGAGGGGGGCGCAATTGAAAGGCTAAGTTCTTCTGCAGTAATAATGGAGGAAACCATTTATGGATTACATGGCATGTTTCACATATCATATAACAAAACTTCCCAAAAGAGCTGTTAATGTTTTGCTAGTGAAACATTCTCAACTTGCAAACAACCAGAAGAGTAAAGGGCATATTTTCCTCAAATTTCTAACAATTTCTGGAATTCAAATTTGAAGGTTCTCATAATAGAAACATAAACACCAAAAACAGGACCAAAGGAAGTAAATCCCATTATGCGCCAAAATGCAATCCAAACACTTAAATCTGCAATCATAATTTTGTCTATTGATCATATCATATTCTGACAAACATACCTAATGCTTGACTCTTTAAAGCAAATCTACATGCTTTGACTGTTTCTGGTACAAACCCTTAAAAACAGGCTACAAATTAAAATTAAAATGGTAAGAATTTTTGTAATTATTTATAAAAATAGCCAATGAAATTAGAAAAGTTTTATCAAACGACTGATTTAGATTAATTAAGCTTCTTTTTTTTCGTGAAGTAAGAAACTAGTGTGTACAATTGTGTTTTTGGGTTTTAGTTTCTAAAAATTATTTTACAAAATAATTTTCAAAAAATAATTTTTAGAGAGTCAGAATGAAGAAAAAGATGCAAAAAATGTAAAAAAGAACATAAATAATAAAATAAATAAAAAATTTAGAGATGTTCTAACTTTATTATTAAAAAATACTTTTACCAAATAAGTTTAAAGCCGAAAAATAGTTTCCAAAGTGGTCACTCGGGTTTTCAGCAGAGTCAGTGATACTTCACACCATAAACAACACAAACAAAAAAAAAATAGTTTTTAAAAATACAAAAAGAAACCCTAAATCTCATACTTCCAGGCGAATTTTCAACATTCAGCTACTGACATAAGCAACAAGGTTTTAATATACCATATTGGATGAGAGAAACAGTAGCATCAAATCTATGACATAAAATGGGCCTTTCAGCCCCCTTCTTACCAAAAAGAAAAAAACAAAGCTTTAACATGAAATGCTGAAAAGGGGAAACAAACAGTGATCAAACAGAGCAAAAACAAGAAGAGAGGAAAATCCTGAAGACCCAGATAGTGAAAACTGAAACCTGTTAACTTGAGAAGGGTTCTCCATGCTTTCCTCCATCTGGATCCAGAAAATCAAAGACTGTGATTAAAAAAACACAGAATATTAAAGACAAGTTTCTAGAGCTGAGCCTGAGAAAGAAAGAGAGAGAGATAAAGAACCTCTGAAAAGAAGATGAAAACTTTAAGGATGCCATGCTCAGTATATCCGAGAATATAACATCCACACCCTTCGTTGTCTCCTTCTTGCCATTTCCTATACACTCCATGGCGCGTGCATACCACTAAACAAGTTAACTAAGTCAAGTTCACCCCATCTTAGTATCACAGTACTCTTATTAACACATCCAATGAAAATTTATTTAATTTTTTTTTCATGATTCTAATAAATTTTAACTATATAATTAATATCAACATTTTTTTTGTTAATAAGTTACAATTACAACAGTCTCACTTACAATGTTTGGTAATGTTAAGAATTACATGCAACAGCCATTAAGATCGCAATCACAATTTATGACTGTAAAAGTTTTTAGTAGACAATAAGGAAAGCAAAATTTAAACCTAAAACGTTTTTATTTATGCATGTTAGTTTACCCCCTTTTTTATTAATCAACCTTAATAAGTTTAGTATGACTAAAATTACAATCATGACTATCATGAATAAATTACAAGTTAGATCACAATTTTTTTAACCAATTTATATCACAATTTAAAAACTTTGATTTTGTGAAAGTTTTAATAAATGAAAAAACTAAGTAATTTAGTTATATTTTTAAGAATAAAACATATATTAAAAATGTATCAAGAAATGTAACGGTGGCAACATGCGAAGATGATGGCACGTGAGTAAATGTGCAGTGCTGGTGAGTGCTCGAAGAACCATTTGGGTCCCCCATGTATGCCTTCTGACTTATCTGCAACCTGTGAGCATAGGAAATTTGCTGTGAATGTAACACTTTTAGGAACAATTCAATTGTTCATGTACCACCCTCTCTTATTTAAATAATGCTATGCAGCCAAATCACAATAATTACTAATTAATTACATGCCTAGAATCAAGATGAAACAAAATTGTTTCTTTTAATTTTTAAAAGATATACATAATCATGCATCTATTAGAGATTTAGGCTCCATTTACTTGTGCTTTTACTTTTTGTTTTTGATTTTTTTGATTATAAATCTGTCACTTGTTTTCAATATATTTCTTGTTTTAGAAGATTTGTATAAAAATAAATAAATAAAAAAAACGTAGGTAACAAATAATATTTTCAATGTTACCTAGAAGTATGTAAGTTTTTCTGTAAGATACACAAATCTTTGCTAAAGGGGCTTTGGTCCTTTCATAATCATATTACCATATCTGGCAAAAGATAATGTATTACAATTCAAAATAGATATTGAATATGTAGCCTACATACAACTCTTTCCACTCATAGTTTTTCTAACTAGAGTGACCCCATAAGAACTGAAACAACCATAACAATCTAATTGCCCAAACATTCTTTTTTTGGCTACAGAGGAAAGTAATCCCAAAATTTAGAGAAAAAGGAAAGGATGTAAACAAAATTGAAAACCATAAGCTGGAGCAATACTTCCAAATCTAACCCCAAAAGTTGACAAAGAAAAACAAAAACATGAAGGTATCGCTATTTTCAACATTTGGGAAGATCAGAGGGTGGAGGTGGCAGCTTCTGATTGCGCCGTTTTCCATCTTGGACTATCCATGCCATTTTCAAACCCCAACTTGTATGCACTTCAAGGTGGCAATGCATGAACCAAACACCTGTTCATGTAAGATCAGCAAAATAATGTTACAAAAACCCACAACGAATCACCCCGAAAATCCAGAATATGGTAGTTTTAAGATACACTTCATATTACCTTGGTCCTCCTTCAAATTGAATTATTGATATTAAAGTATTTTCTCAATGTTAATTCCTACCCTCAAAGTGGTTTTTAAATTAAATTTCATTAAACTTATCTTCCACTGATTAAAAAGAACTGGTGCCATGAACTATTATCAAAGTACTATTCTAATGTTGTTATGAATATATGTCTAATATGACATTGAATATTATACAAAATTACCCTGTGATAATATGTGATTAGGTGAAAGTTCATTTTAATTATATTCAAATAGATATATATACTTGTAATGATATAGTAATAGTTCCCACCTGGATTGTCTGCAAGAAAGCGCAAAGCAACCCAGCCTCCAGATGGCACACCAGCAGTGTTCCTCTCAGCAGGGTCAACCAGGTTGAACTTTTTGGGGTCCTTCTTGGGGTCAAAGTTTCCATTGCCTTGACCAACAATGAAGAAGTTAAAGCCATGAAGGTGAAGAGGGTGACTCTCAGCTCCAATAATGCTTGTGTCCTGCAGGACCAACTCCACACTGGTGTTGAATGGCAACACCACAGCCTTGGTCCCACTACTCACCATGATGTTGCTTGGTGGAGTGCCAGTGTAGTTGAACTTGAAAGGAGGGTTAGCTGGGAAATCAGTGGTGTATACTCCCTTGGACTTGTTGAAAAAATGTGCTTGAAGTAATGCAATGTTTGGTGTCACAAATGTCACATTGTTAACTGCAGCAGCTACCCTTGTGTTATTAGGCCCTTGGCATTGTTCCTTTTTTGAGCATTGGCTGATTCCTAAGCCAACAGTGAAGAAAAAGTGTCTGTCCACAGTTTTTGGAACTTTAGCAGGGAATCTTGCATTGGCCAAGCTGCGAACCTTGTTGTGGAAGTTCATTGCAAAGACAGTGTCATTGAATTTGGGAAAGGCTGGTCTAAGAAGAGGAAGATTCTTGGTGTTTGATTTGTTGCTTGAGAGTGAAGATTTCTTCTTGTACTCAAGGAACCCTGTGGCTGTGGTGTTATCAAAAGCAGCTGGACCTGTAGCATAGGGCCTTGTAGATATGGCAAATGTGGCATTTGGAGCCTTGGATTTGGCCTTGAGAAGGACGTTGACTGTTTGACCAGGTGTAATCAGAACAATGTTGGTGCTGAAGGGCTTCACATACACTGCATCAGCTTCAACCATAGTGAGGGTGTGGTTGGCTATGCTGAAGAACATCTCATCATTAAGTGCAGCATTGATCAGACGAAGCAAATATGTTTTTCCAGGCTTCACCTTGAGCTTGAAAGTATCTGAAGAAATAGACAGATTAACTTAAAAGGAATGAAACCAATCAATAATCATATTTTATCAAAAACCGACAATGTTTGTGGTTTTCTTCCATCTTTATTTTGAATTTAATTTCTATGTCCTGTCAATGTAAAATCTTGTATGGTCTACCGATCAGAAATCATGGTAGGTATGACTTTTAAGTTAGTATAAAAGTCAACAAATTAGTCTTACATGACAATTTATAATTAGATAATAGTGTAAAAACTCAGTGTATATACTATTTTCTATTGTTTTTGTTTTCCTTACTGTTTTCTTACCTTTGGCTGAGCAGTTGGAGACAGGACCTGGAAGGCCATTAATGGTGTGAGCATCTGAGACATTTGGTGCCAATCCTGTTTGCATTGCTTGGTTTATAATAGCTTCTGTGTCTGCTTTCCACCACTCCCCTGCAATTTTATTCAGAATTGCATACCAGTTTAGGAAAAATGTGAAGTTTATAATATGCCAGTGTCACTAAATTCTGTGATGTGGTCTGGAGGATTGCCCTTACCCAATATGATGGGCACTTCTTTGAAGGGTTGAGTGAAGGGGTAAGGAACGTGTCTTTTGGGAAGAATGACAATTGGACCATAAAGAGTTGTTCTAAGCCATGAGATATGTGCATGCCACCATAATGTTCCTCTTTGGCCAATGACTCTGAAGTTGTACACATAAGTTTGGCCTGTCTGAATTGGACACTGTGTGATATAGGCAGGTCCATCAGCCCATGCACTTTTCAGTTGGCGAATTCCATGCCTGAAAAAATGAATCAAATGTTGAGAAAATGCTACCATTCAATAATCACAACAAATTGATTCAAGGGGTATAGTTTTATAATAATACCAATGAAGGGTAACATTGTACTGAACGTGGTTAACTACTTTGACCACAATTCTATCGCCTTCCCTTGCTATAATTCTAGGACCAGGAAATTGTCCGTTGACAGTTACAATGCTCTTTGTTTGGCAAAGCCTTGTGAAGTTTTGCATTTTAATCTGAAGAGAAAAAAAAAAAAAAAAAAGGATATTAGTCAGTAAAAGTAAATTAATATATGTAAAATTGATTGAAACTTGAAAGCATATCTTTCTTTGTATAAAAAAACCATTGCAATGAAATGCATTACAGTACACATACGTTAAACTTGTAGTGCCTAGTTACTCTTGCATGCTTTGCATGTGTTAGCTCTGGCAGTATCATCAGAGCACATAACATAAGAAACATTGCTCTCATGAATCCTCGCATGTTGAGATAAGCACAACCCATTTCCCTTATTCTCTTCTAAATCTTCTTTTGAAGCTCTTCAACTAGACAATAGAGCTTATAATATTTTTTCTTTGGATGGAGAGAACAGCATAGTGAGGCAGCTTATATAGTAGAAATTGGATTAGTGGGATTAGATAATTAGGTGATTGAAAATGAGACATCACAGACTTGGAATGCCTTCAGCAACAATGTTCCAAACTCGAACCATGCCACTAGCTTGCTGCTGGCAATGCTTAACAACATAGAGTACTTTACAAGCCAGATTATATTATTCTGGAACTTCCTCTAACGGTCTAACTTCATTTTCCAAAATGACCCTTGTAAGACACGTAATGATAGAATGATACTAGATCAAATTTACCCCAACTCAATAGATTTTGTTATCAGTTAATGGCAATGGTCCGTGTCATCATAAATCAGATTGAACAGTAACAGATCCAACTAAACTTTTGATATTTATTGTGATAATATTGTTAATAACTTTATTTTACTTTTGAACTCAAGTTAATTTTAGTTAATAACTTTATTTTACTTTTGAACTCGAAGTAATTTTTGGCTGAGAGTTAACAACTAATTACTAATTTATCAGATATTGAGCACCTCCATTTATGGGATTTTACATATCACTGCAAACATTTTTTATTATATATTTCTATTTATTCGCTTTGATTCACAGTAGTTAATCTATTTTTTATTCATCAAAATTACAATCATCAAATCAGAGTTTGAATAGTCAATCTACTTTAATGACAAGAGTAAATTACATAAACACATTTTAAAGTTTTGTAAAATTGTACAAATGTCTTTTGAAGTTTCATGAAATTGTTCAAACACTTATTTTTTCTACTTCGACAATAATTCTCCTTAATTGTTTAAAAAACATTATACTAACACTGCTTAAACATTATGCTAATCCCTTTAATCATCTAAAAAAACATTACATTGTAATCCACGTAAAAAAATATTATTAAAAACCTAAAAAAAAAAATAATCTGGAGTGTCTGTACAAAATCACATAATCATGAAGTGTCACGATAGTTTAAATGGATCCGGGGCCAATTTGGTCAAATTAGATTATCTTTGGATTAAATATTTCCATTTGTGCACTTTGAGTGAGAATAAAATAAATAAAATGTAGACATATGAAAGGGATTGAGCATCACAAATTGGGTTTGATGGACTCGGTTGTGAGGTAAACCTCAGGCTCCTACCGTTAATACTTGCTAATAAAGGAAGAAAAGGGAAAGCTGGATGTTTACATCACATTGTTTCGTTAGCTGTGTCGGTTGTTAATTTCATTCTATGCTATGCTAACTCTAACAGCTTTTGATGTTACTGCCAATGAAATTTATGTCTTTGAGAATCTCCCTTATATTTTCTAGGACAGGCATTGATTTTGCATCTATATATCTACAGTTTCAAGTCCAAACCTCAGATTTTCACTGCTTATTGTTAAATTGTTGAAAGGTCAAGTTGAGTATAACTTTTGGAGCTGGTTGACCCGGAAAGATTAACGACCCGGGATTGTGGCTCGGGTTTGGATCCTTTGACCCAGCCTTTTATCCATTAGAATAGATATCTCTGTCAGTTAGTTAGACAAGAAGAAAATGAGATGCGAGTGTTCATAACATGCATTGAGATTTTTAATATTATTTTTTAATCTTAAATATAACTTCATTTGTTGAAATGACTATTAGAAAATATAAATTTTAAAAGAAAAGAAAACATTAACCCAAGTTAATATAATTTTAAATCTTAAAATTGAAACTCCTCAAAATTAACTTCAAATCAAATCAAGTTAATGAGGCAAGGATCATATGACATGTATGTTGGTTAACTAATATAATTCACAATTTTTTATTTTGTATGTAAGGGGACTAACAACCCAAATAAAGACAACAACAGAAATAAACTCTTGAAATATCAATTAACAAACATAGGATATTTTTATAGAGAAAAAAACTTTTAAAAAAGTTATACTATTTTCATTATATTTTCTAATAAAAAAATGACATGTGATACTTCTTTTTTTTTTTTTAAATATAGTATTGGTAATAAGTATTCATCGTCAAAAGTTGTGATTAATCTTTGTTGAAGATCATAAGTGTACATAAGGCAAATATTCTTCTCCTAATATAGCCTATTTCATATATAAAATTAGGATTTGAACCCTGTACAACTTGATTAAGCCACACAAGTCACTACCATTTATGTCAACCAATGTTTGTATGACATGTGATACTTAACGATAATAACACAGTGAAAAAAATACATGTTAATGTGTGTTGTGAATAGGCGTACATGGTTGTGCATAGCTCATATTCATAATAGGTAAGTAGATGTTAAAGTGGAGCAGACTGAGCTTCGGCCACCTATTTTTGGATTACAAACTAATTGGGTTGAGGGAGCAGGGTATGCTCTCATAGTTAATATACATTTGATGTAAACCTATTTTTAATTATTAGTAATGGTAAAACAACCACTTTGCTCTTGAGACTAACATCAAACTTCATTTAATGTGTTATTCCTCAGCAGAGTGAACAAAACAAAGATTCGAAACTCTTGAAGTACATTAAAGACGAAAAAGACAAAAACAAATTGTGAAAAGTCAAAAAAGCAAAATCCTGAATATCACGAAAAAGGATTGAAAAGACTGTTCTGCACCAGTCCTAACTACTTTACATTGACACTATCTGCTACATTCAAAAGTAGAAGGAAATGATGATAAGTATTTGCCTGGATCAGATTAGAGATACATGCATCACTGATAAGCATTTAATTTTTGTATTAAATGCATCAAGGGTAATATCTAAGATTAGCAAGGAAGACAAACAAAGCAACTTGTGAAGAAATTTAAACGTTTAAATTTCAACGTTGCTACAACGGTCATCTTCTCTAAAGCTACTATATAAGGATCAAGCCTTCAAACTACAAAGAAAAAGAGTGACATATACAAAGAATAAAATACGAAGAAAAGCATTGTACATAAAAGATCAACATTCATTGAGCAGTTTACATTTTATCAAACATACTGAGAACAAGCTAAAACACTACAAAGAAGCTCTTCATTACAAATCTTGTATATAGTTCTTTGTAGTCTATTTGTGCTATATTTTCATAGTATCATGTCTAAAAGAGACAAAACTATTCTTATAACTCTTGTCAAATTTATATCTAAGGGTTGAACCTGGAGAGGTTTGTGCAAAATAATACTTAGTGTTGAGCCTAGAGAGACTTGTTGAAAGAATATTTGGGTTTGAGCCTGGAGAGTTGTTGAAAAAATACTTGGTGTTGAGCCTAAAGAGACTTGTTAAAAGAATACTTGAGTTTGAGCCTGGAGAGGCTTGTTAAAAGAATAATTGGTGTCGAGTCAAAAGTGTTTTGTAAAATAATACTTGTATCTTATACAAGATAGTGAAACTCAATCTGGTTGGATTGAGAATTGGACGTATAGTCTCTATGTTTGAGATGGACTATTATAAAAACATTTGTGCCTTTTCATCTATTGCTTTACAGTACTTCATCTTATCACTTTCAGCATTTCGTTTGATTACTACTTCACTACAAAAGTGCGAGTTTTTGATATATATTATTCAACCCCCTTCTAGTGTGTATCTTTTTCTCCAAAAATTGGTATTAGAGCTCATACTTTAACAGGGTTAAGCATCTAATAGTGCTAAAGGAAAAAGATCCAAAATGGGAAGTAGTGAAGGATAATACTTACCGAAATGAGCTTCTCTCAAAAGGCCTCTAGCCTTCAATGGAGAGGACTATCCCTACCAGAAGGACAAGATGGAAATGTTCATCAAGTCCACCTAGTACTAGTTCTGGAGGATCATCACCCAACATGACATTAAAGTAACTAAACTTGGGAGTCAATACACTCGGGAAGATTATAACATTTTGTAACAGAATACCAAAGCAAGATACATACTTGCCTGCTCTTTATCCAAAATTGAGTACAACAAGTTCTGCAACTACTCTACTTCAAAAGAGATGTGGGATGCCATCAGGGTAACTCATGAGGGCACTAAGGATGTCAAACTCAGACAAGCTGCTACTCTTTAAAGGAACTATGAGTTGTTCTCAATGAAGGAGATCGAAACCATTGACAAAATATTTGGAAGATTTCAAACAATTCTAAATGAGTTAAAATCCTTGGGAATTGAGCGCACCAAAGCTTAGAATAATCTCAAAATCCTAGACAATCTTCCTAAAGTTTGGGAACCTAAAGCCACTGCCATCTTGAAGCATGGGATTTAAAGGTTCTCACTCTAGATGAACTTCTTGGAGCACTTCGTGGAGCACCCAAGGCGAAAGACAATATTGCCTTGAAAAGCAATGAGACAAGCATAAAAAAAGAAAGATGAAAAGCACTAAAACTCGAATTTGAGTCAAACAGGTCAAACGATACCTCAAAAGACTTAATAGACAGTGAAATCTCCCTAATGTCCAAGAAATTCAAAAACATGCTAAAATAAAAGGGAATATTGAGGAACCTACACAAAAAGCAAGAGAAAGAAAGAAAGGTCAACAAAAGAGAGGCCAAGGATATCGTCTGCTTCAAATGCAGGCAACTTGGACATCTAAAAGCAGATTGTCCATAACTCAGGAAAAGGTGGTCAAGCAAAAAAGAAGATCAAAAGAAGTCTTATGGCCACTTAGAAGGATCTTGACGACGAAAGTAGTAGTTTAGATGAAGAAGTTACTAACATCTATCTTATTGAGTCAAACATAATTGATATAGAGGTAAATTCTGACTCTAGCTCTTATTTATCTGAATCTGACAATGATGAAATGTCTTTTGAGACACTCTTAGCTAATTCTCACATGATTTCCCTTTAGTACAAAAAGCTAAAAGAAAAATATAAAGCCTTGGAAAAAGAGAATCTTAAACTCAAAAGAAAAATGTTAGATGATGCTAAAGAAATATTATGTCTCAAAAGTAAGATCACTAGTTTTGTTCCTCCTAATGTAGAAATCTTGAGAAATGAAAATATTCAACTCAGGAAAGACTTAACTAAGTTTATAGATGGAGCCACAAAACTAAATCTTTTGTTAAAACATAGAAAGATTCCATCTAACAAAACTGGTATTGATTTTGACTCAAGTCTCAAGACTTCTCAAACCAAACCCAAAGTCTTCTCTCACAAGGCTAGTGGATACGAATATAAAAATTCAAACAAGAGGAAAACTAAGGGAAATGAGACTAACGAAAAAGGACCCAAGAGAATCTTGAACTCAAAATATATATCTTTGTTGTATCCAAAAAATGTAAAACAAATATAGCAGGATAGATCTAGAGACAGGAACTTATATATATAAACTTAGAATCGAATTTGATTTTTCAAATAAAAGAAAACCTATATCCAAACTCGTATTCAACCAATGTAATTTTTTCTTTTAAAATTGGGTTAGAATCAGACTGATATAGATTTAGTTGCCATGCCACACGAGTATTAACCTCAATAGAAATAAGATCAAAGGACGAAAATATCATATTATTAGGTTTTCTTATTCCCATGTGTGCTTCAAGCACATACAATGAATGATACAACATATAGACAATTAGATAACAGATTTGAAATTTTGTTTGAGGAACATTTAGGTATCATGATACCGGAAAGAAAAACACAAATCATATATGCAATGCAAAATGGTAGGTTTGTGAACAAGTGAAATTTGTGTCTTTCTCTCTTATCATGTCATTGAATAAACATTCTTTGTCACAATTAGTTAGACAAGAAGAAAAGGAGATGTGAGTGTTCATAACATGCATTAAGATGAATTTTATCTATAATTTTTAAATGACTTGAAATTTTAATATTATTTTTTAGTCTTAAATCTAACTTCATTTGTTGAAATGACTATTAGAAAATATAAATTTTAAAAGAAAAGAAAACAGTAACTCAAGTTAAAATAATTTTAAATCTTAAAATTTAAACTCCTCAAAATTAATTTCAAATCAAATCAAGTGAATGAGACAAGGATCACATGATATGTATGTTGGTTAACTAATATAATTCATAGCTTTTTATTTTATATGTAAGGGGACTAGCAACTCAAATAAAGACAATAAAAGAAATAAACTCTTGAAATATCAATTAACAAAAATATCTAAATGAAGGGATATTTTTATAGAGAAAAAACTTTTAAAAATATTATACTATTTTCATTATGTTTTCTAATAAAAAAAATGACATGTATATATATATATATATATATATTGTAACTATAGTATTGGTAATAAGTACTAATATAATCTATTTTATATTTAAAGTACGATTTGAACCCTATAAAACTTGATTAAGTTTAGGGAATATTTTATAAGAGTTATTTTTATAAGATTACTTCACACACAACTCTACAAAGATGAGATATTGTCCGTTTTGGGTATAAACCTCTCACGATTTTGCTTTAAGTCTCTCAATTATTGGAGTGTGTGTTTTATAAGTTTTTATTTCTTCTCTTATTTTATCGATGTGGGACTTGTTTGTATTCCAACAATCCTCTTTTCAAACAAGGGACCTAACCTTTCACACATGATGACAAAACTAGGTGAAGAAGATGAATGATCTTCCCCTGGTTTTGCTCTGGACTTGGAGTTCTTCCTTGAACCAAATTCTGGACTTCAAAGTCCAACAAAGAAGAAGAAGAATTGCATAATGGAAAGAGGAAGGAAGCACCAAAGCAAAGTGAGCAACGGATTGCTCACAAATGGAACTAGACTTAGAAGCTCTCAAGGCTCTAAGCTAGGCGTGAAATTGTGACTTTGAGGAGAGAATTTGGCTGAATCAAAATCTGATCAGAATTCTTTAAAATGTTCAAAGTGATTACAATTGAGAGGATTAAGCTATATATAGATCCGGAGGCAAGCAAGTGGCGCCAATCTCAAGCTTACACCATTGGCGCCAAAAATTTGAATTTTAAATGAGATTTGAAATTCAAAATTTTGGTCACCCATGTGCATGGCTATGATCTTAGGCTAACCTTGCATCTAAATGTCATTTAGGAGGTATTTAGAGTGGATTTGGCGTGCACATCTTCAGCCACACTCTAGGCTTAAAACATGTGACCCCAAATTCATGTTAAATGACTTCTAAATGAAACCTAGATTTAGCCTCCTTGACTTATTCTAGTATTCCTTCAATATTCCTACTCTAATGAACTAAATACAATGGCCAACCAAATACAATTAATAGAAAATAATAAAAGAAACAAAATGAGCCTAATATTGGGTACCAAAATACCAAAGGCCCATAAAGCCCAAAAATAAGCCCATGAAGCCTAAGGCCGAAAAATCTTATTCTAGGTGGTCCAAAATACAAGACTAAGAAATGTAAATCCTATACTATACTACTCAATAAAGAAAATATCATAGTGGTCACTATAAAGCCCATGTAAAGAGTACTCTAGGCCCACTAAGCCCATTAGGCCCACCAAGCTCTGAAACAGTCAAATCTTCAAGTAATCTCCTGACAATAGCTCTAGTGATTGGACCTTTGGTCCATGCTCTTCCATCAACACACAACTCCACAATGGTGAAATATTGTCTGCTTTGGGCCTAAGTTCTCACGGTTTTGCTTTTGATTATCACCCTAAAGGCTTATCAATCATTGAAGTATGTGTGTGTTTTAGAAATTGTTATTTTTTCTCTTATTTTATCGATGTGAGACTTGTTTGTATCCCAACACAAGTCACTACCATTTGTGTCAACCAATGTTTGTATGACATGTGATATTTAACGACAATAACATAGTGAAAAAAATACATGTTAATGTGTGCTGTGAATAAGTATGCATGACTCATATTCATAATAGGTAGGTAGATGTTGGAGTGGAACATATTGAGTTTCAGCCGCCCATTTTTGGATTAATCATTTTTATTAACATATAACTTTAATTTTAAATTTTAATCAAATAAGATTTATCATTGTTTTTCAATTTAATTAAAATTTTCATAAACAATTTTAATTATGGGACTAATTATCAAAAATTTATCTAATCAATTAATCATTGTCACAATTTTTATTAAATTATTTAAAAAAATATTTTTAACTAGATAAATCAAAATTCTTTTTTTAAAAAAATATAATACTTAAATTTTTCAAAATTAAAATTTTATTTAAAAAATAATAATTTTATTTATACAATAATAATTTTATTCACTAATTATTTAATTATTTTTTTGCAATAAAATTAATTAATTAACATTAAAAAATTAAGTTTATAAAATAGAATTAAAAAATAAAAATATAAAAAAGAAAAAGAGAAGTGGCTTTGAGAAATTCGGATGGTCAATCTCAATTTCTCAATAGCTAAATTTGAAAAGCAATGCTTTTTATGTACATAAATCGAGTTTGAGAGGTAGAAAATATCACTAACAAACTAAAATGTATTACTTGAGTAAATATATTACAACTCGTGTTATTGTTGTAGGTATTTAAAAATAAAAAAAAATAAATCCAAAAATAATTGTTGTGACCTTCATTTCCTACTAGTCACTTCAACAATTAGATTTCCATTTTTAGCTCCTTTGTTTTTCCCATTTCCAATTCATCATTGAGTCCAACAACTTCAATATATTTGAAAAAAAGTTGAAGTGAACCTAACCTACTTTTAATTCAAAGCAACTACTTCTAGTATATTTATTAATAAACAAATTAATTAAATTTTTTTTTTAATAACTAAAATATGACTTCACTCTTTTATATATAAACATATTTTTTTAAAAAAAATATGCACTTTTAATTTATGCATATTTAAAATTTAGCAAAATAACTAAAAACAATTGAAAGATAAATAATATATATATATATATAAAAAATTAATTAAAATGTGGGTAAGAAAGAAAACCTAAAAGATGTTCAAGTCTTAAAAAATTGTCAACAAAAAAATTTCTAGCAATCTCATTCCGATTGGAGCATTCAGAAATAAGTCTTGTCCTTCTGTGGATTTGACAAGGAATTTTTATTTGAGATAACCAATGATTATTTAAATTAGGTGATCCCCTCTCATAAATAGAGAATCCAAAAATCATTAAAGAAATGAGTTAATATATGATGATAATTATGAACTTTATATATATATATATATATATATATGACTTGATTTAAAATGGAGAATACATACTCCTCTAATCCTAGTCAAAAAAGAAAATGATGCTTAAAATAAAGGTAGTTTTTTCAATAAAAAAACAAATGTAATCGACATTTTGAGTCGACTTATAACTAAGGAAGTGATAAATAGTTAATTAGATTCTTTCACATAAATTAATAATCTATAAAATCGATTAATACTTTATTTGAATAACACGTCAATTTGAAAGAAAATGAAAAGAGTTTAAGCTATAAAATGGGTGATAAAGAAGCAACATTAATTTCAAATTTATTTGGTTACTAAAAACAATAAAACAATGAAATGTACAAAGTAAGCATTTAATCTTACCTATACCTCTAAGCTCACTGCCATCTAAATGAATTGGACCCACAACTTTAAACATCACCAAGTTCTTTAAACATATACACTAACCCCTCACTCTCTCCTTCAAAGATCTCTTCACTAAGGACCACACCCCCCAATGAAGCAAGTGGGCCCACTCAGCCCAACCCAAGTAGCTTTTGACCAACCAAATCACAGCGTGCATGAGCCAGCCCAATCCTATGTTCCACAAGATCAAACTCCATCCACATGTTCTCTTGTTGGTGATGACCAATGATAAATGCCTCCACACCAAGAAGATCCGAGTTCCCAAATGTGAAGCAATAAACCCAATCATTGCCCCGAACCAAACCCGGCACCCGATACAAAAGCTGCTCACCCGAAACCCGCATCTCCGCCCCGTCAAATACCAAACTCACACTCGGTAACACCGGTAATTCGGATCGGTTCATGGGCACCCGGTAACAAAGATCCATCGCTATTTGAAAAACAAAATTCGGATCATCCAATACCCGCAAAGTACCATTTGTTTGCTTCAAAAACTCATCTCTCAGTACATTATAAACCGGGCCAAGTAAAAAAGT
Source organism: Cajanus cajan (assembly GCF_000340665.2). Taxonomy (NCBI): domain Eukaryota; kingdom Viridiplantae; phylum Streptophyta; class Magnoliopsida; order Fabales; family Fabaceae; genus Cajanus; species Cajanus cajan. The sequence continues at coordinate 45,043 of NW_017985197.1, read as the reverse complement.
AAATTGGGTACCCAAATCAAACATGGTTTGACCCGCCCCGGTATGATCCGGTATCAAATCATTGCCCGAGATATTTAGTAATTGACCCGAAACCTTAATTCCTTTGAACCGAACCGTGTACGCGGACCGGTCGAAGTAGGGTAAAGGAGTGGATATTTGAACCAAGGGAGTGTAGTTTAACGGCCCGACCCACGAGAAATTGGATTCCCCGAGAAGTAAAATGCCCGAGAAATCAGAACCCGATATGCAGTACGAGAATTTGGGTATTTTTAACTGAGAAACCAACGAGAGTGACCCGAGATTCATACCCATTAACCCGGTTGTGTTGGAGTCCGAGTCCGAGTTAGTGCTGAAGGAAGAGTTCATGCACCCGAACACGATTCCCGGGTTAACGAATGACCCGAACCCGAACGTGTCCGAAGCGAGGTTCCCTTCTGAGGAAGAAGCGTCGGCGTAGGAGAGTGTTGCATGGCAGAGGTTGTTGGAGTCGCACGAAGCGGGTATCGGAAAGTCTCGGGTTCGGGTGGTGCATGTCGACGAAGAGCACGAGATGGGGGAGTAGGAGGAAGAGTGATTCGGGTTGAAAAGCGGGTCGGGTATGACCCGCGTGGTGGTTGTGTTGTTGCAGTGGAGCCACGAGAGTTCGCTTCCTGTGTCAATGACCATGGACACGTTCTGTGGGGGTGTTCCAACTGTTATGGACACGGTGAGGCTCACGTTGTGGTGGAAACGAAGCTTGTTGGGTGGCCTTGGGAGATACCCAGATGGGATCACTTGTGACTTTAGTGGCAAAGCTAGAGTCTTGGCCTCACTTGTGGCAAGAAATGTTTGTAGGATGAGAAGCATGACAAGTCTGAGACGTGGGGTTAAAAGGGTGTGTGTGGTTTTGGGCCTCATTATGGTGTTTTGAAGGGTTTTGGATTTTGGTTTATGGGGGAGTTAAAAACTTAAAATGGAGGGTTATGAAGTCCGAGTGTTTTGGAGAAGATGTTTTCAGTGACAGTACGTGGAGCAGAAATAGTCTCTAGTGTGGACAAGAAAAAGAGAAGAGGTATGGAGTAATTATGGAGGATTTGTTATAAATTTTGGGGGCAAAGAAAAGTATAGGAATTGCTTCAAGATTTAGAGTTATAAGTGAGAAAAACCCTCTTCCACTACTCAAGAAAAAGATCTGAGAAATAGTTGAGATGGGATCCACCAAGGAAGGTACAACAACACTGTGGTTGTACCTAGTGCTATAGTATTTAATACCTAATTGACGTACATTTGTTTTGTTTGATATGTATATATATATAACGGTGTTTCTATATCATATGTGTATTGTTGTATATTTATGTTAGATTTGAATTCATTCTTCTGATCTATGTTTGATTCTGTTTTCTTTATGTGATCTGGAGTTTGCTTTTTTCTTCCTTTATAACGAGTACTAGCTGCTAACATGGCTTAAAATGGTATACATGACAGATGGGAGAATACAGAATTTATGACTTTGTCATGTGGTAGGAAGTAGCAACTACTGCTTATGAATGTGGAAGGCTATGCAATAAGTTTATTTAGATGAGTATAGTTATTAACCAAAACAGTTTAATTAAGGCTTGCATGTAGGTAAGTTTAAGATCTAGCTTTTAACCATACCATACGGTAGTTGGACTTATAAATAATTGAGGATGGTTTGTTTTCTCTTTTGGACTTGGAAAAAAAGTAAGGTTCTTTGCTCCGTGTTGTTGCTACCACAGAATGTTCCACCTTGACTAATAAAGCAGCGTAGCTGAAAAGGAAATTTTCAATCTTCGTTTTTTACGAACCAAGTTAAGTAAGAATATAAAACACACCACGTGTCTTGTCTTGTATGAAAATAACAAATGCTAGAGTTTTGAGGCCAGTGTTGATGCTAAATTCTGTTAAAAATTACTTTAGTGAGTTCAGTAAGTTTGAATAGCTTGCATGATTTTATATATGTTGAAAATTGAAAGAAAGAAAAATAAAGAATTTAATTTATTCATTTGCTAAGGTTGAAAAAATGACATGTGATGCAGAAACATTATAGTACTTACTACATCACAATGCATAGTGACTGGTTGCAAAAAAGCTTTGTATGCTTACTTTGCAAAGGAATATGATATGATGACAACCTTGTGTCACAGGCATGGACTTGTAAAGGTTGCTTTCTGAAGTAATCAGCTTTTCTTGGTTGTTGTAGATGCCAAAACATTTTCTCATGGCAAAGCACGTGATGCTTTTCTTAATCGGGACATTGATGTTCTAAAAACTAGGCCTTGGGATCCTCTCATTTGTGAGACAAACCCGAGATCTCTATTCCTAGCTTTCAAAGAACGACACATGGATTAAAGTTTTTCAAGGGCAGAGATTTAATACTGCAATTTTCAAACTTAGCCGCTTTGATAACCATTTGTAGTTTTAGGATGTGTTTGTATTATTATTTACACATGTTTTGATACTTTCAAATGAAAAAATATGGATCTAAGTGCATTCAAATAAATAAGTGTTTATTTGTTACAACAGTTAAAGCAAATATTCACTTAATTGATGAAAGCTTATCAAATTAAGAAATGATTTAAAGTTTGGACAATATTTCATTTTAAGTTTTTCTAGAATTTAGAGATGCAAATTATAGGAATGTACAAAAGTGAGCAAGTAGAATATTGAGCTCTAGGAAAAAAATTGCAATTTAGAATCTTTTGAGCAACCAAAATTATGAGAGATTTTAAACTAGAAATAGTATTTATGAATAAACTTCTTCATAATAATTTTTATGAAATAAAAATAAGAAGAAAAATTAAAATATTTTTTTATAAATTAAAATTAACTCATCCATAACTTAATTCATAAAAGCTTGTGTTGATTTTTTCAAAAATTATTTTTTCTTATATATAAATTAGTTTTAGTTTACAAAAAAAATTCATTTATTTTTATTTTTTCTCTTAATTATGCTTATGAATAAGTTTATCCATTCATGTGCTAAGACCTTTAACTGACCTAGTTGAAGTGTAGAACTGTCATCTAAAACAAGCATGAATAGATGGACTTTTTAATATTTTGCTCAAACTTGGGAAGTTTTCTACCGAAAGAATATACTTCTTAAAGAAATCATGGATAGACTTCATGTTTTCACGTTTTAAACCAATCATAAATGCTTTCCTAGCTTGGAATTTGAAGATGATAATTAAGCAAGTTGCAGACTCAAGAAAGCATATAGCAATTTGATAGCCACACGATGATGCTGAAAAACTGCCGGCATTAGCTAATATTCCGGTCATTCATGACTATATATTAAAATGTATAGTTTAAAAACACATGCAGAAGCAAACCAACTGCATAGATTAATAGAGCTGCATTCAATACGTGTTATTCCAAAAGTTAATATATGTAGGCACACCAACCTGACCATCAAATTATTGATCTTGAGTCATATTCTACATAAAAACAAATTATAAAGCCATTCAACCCCAGAAATCTGAGTTTAGAATATATAATTTCAGAAATAATTTGTGAGTATAACAATATGATATCATGTTACACTGCGAAATTTTGCTGATAAAGTTGTCATCCCTCCTTTATGGTAATCTTATTGGACGGATTCTAGCATTGGAGTCCCACAGTGGTCACAATGTTAACGCTTTAACCAGCTTTTAACGTTAATGAAGATAAATTTTAAATTAATATTTTTAAAAAGAAATCCACTTGTTATATGTTTACTCTACTGTACATTCTGCTACTCTTTTTCTCTAGTTCTGCCGCCCTACCACCATGTTGTGTTTACTCTACTGTATAGACTTTGACATTCTTTTCTTTTTCTATTAAATCTCGATGACGCTCTACCACCATGGACGAGCTTGACATTTCACTGTTGAATTTCTTCTTCTTTTTAAAATCATGGATTCACTTTTAATGACTTACAAATTGCAATAGTAATGAAAAAAAAAGAATAAAATTATCTTTTAATTCATGCATGTATTAAGTTTGATTATTTATTTATATATATATAAGGTGTATTGGAGTATAATCTTACTCCTTTATCTTCTAGTAATATTTTTTTGTTTTGTGTAACTAATCCCTTTAGTCCATCATATTGTTATAGGTTACCAATGCTTTTGTTAGTCACCTAATCATATAAATAATCTACTTACTCTCTATAATATTTGTATCTTGAATAATATATAAATTATATCTTATTTTTCAAATCTTTCTATCTTAAACTTAATATGGTATCACAGAGCTAGGTTTAGTCCTTTCTCTTTATCATTTTTTTTCGATGCTTCGCTTCTTTATTACTTTCGCATGGCTAATTCTGGTCCATTGCCACCGCCTTCTTCACCTATCCATGCAAAATCTCTTAAACAATGTTTCTCCTCAACCAGCGTGCTTGACAACATCGCCTTTCTCGCATTTGCTCACACCATCTCTGAAAAACTTGACAATAAGAACTAATTACTATGGTGTCAACAAGTGGAACTTGTCATTAAATGACATTGTCTTCATCATTTTTTGGTCAATCCGTAAATACCACCAAATTTTGCCTCGGTTTCTAATTGTGATGCTAGTTGTATTTCTAAATCCTATATTGCTTGGGAATAGCAAGATCAATTATTTCTATCTTGGCTTCAATATTCTAAGTTGAAGGATATACTCACTCGTGTAATCAACTGTACTTTTTTTCAACTTTGGGATATAATTCACTCGTACTTCCACACTCACAAATGGGAAAGTGTGCCAACTCTGTAACGATCTTCGTAATACGAATCTTAAAACACGTAATGTCTTGGATTACCCAATTCATATTCAAACTCTTGTTGATGCCCTAATAGCCATAGGCGATTCTATTTCCTCCAAAGAACATCTGGATATAATTCTTGAAAGTTTTCCTAAAGAATATGAATATATTGTTTCCTTAATCAATAATCATTTTGATGATCTTTTAATTGATGAAATCAAAACTTTACTTCTTGCACATGTGAGTCGCGTCTTGACATGTTCAAGAAGAAAGCGGATGCATCTATAAATGTTATTGGAACCTCATCTAATTCTAATTCTTAACAGTGCAACCTCAAGCCAACATTGCTCAGCATGACTTGAGACAATACCAAATTCACAATTTTGTGGTGGTTGAAATGGAAACAGAGGTGATAGATATGGTAGTCGTGGTGGTCGAGGACGTGATAGATACCCCGTTGTTCAATGTCAGGTTTGTCACCACTATGAACATATTGCTTCTATGTGTTATTATAGGTTTGATCAAAAATTTGTTCCTACTACATCCTTTGATCATTGTTTGCCTAGCCACACGATGCAATCTACTCCATAAAATATGTGGAAAAATACTCAAGTTGTGTCGTCTCAACAAATCTTTCGTCCTTCGCCTGGTCATAATGGTATTCTTGGAGCACAACCCAATTCCCCACAAGTGTATATGGTTTTCAATGGCTTTGTGGGAGTTGCTCATTTAAAACCACAAGCCATGGTTGTAAACTCTTTCCTTCTTGGTTCAAATGTTTGGTATCTAGATTTGGGAGCCTCTATTCATGTAACAAATGTCTCCCAAAATGTGCAACAAATGACACCTTTTGAGGGTGTAGATCAAATCACTATTGAAAAGGGTTAAGGTCTCAATATCAATTTTATAGGTGTAACTAGTTTTCCTTCTCCTTTTAATCCTAATATTATCTTTGCCCTTAAAAATCTTCTCAGTCCCATCCATTACAAACAATCTTATAAGTGTCAATCAATTTTGCAAAAATAATCTTGTATACTTTGAACTTTCACCCTTTTATTTGCTTGGTGAAATCACATGATACTAAAGAAATGTTATTCAAGGGATTTGTTGGCCCAGATGGTATGTACCAATTTCCCTCTTTGTCTTTTTCTACCACAAGACAAGAGCCTACATCGAATATTGCTACAAGAAACTATATATATTTATTTTGCCACTTAGCATTCTAGACTAGGCCACCTAAATAATGATGTAATGAGAACTATCTTTCACAATTGTATTTTTCCTATAATCAATAAAATTGACATTGATTTTTGTGTTTTCTATTGTCTTGGTAAGTCACATGGATTACCTTCTAGTCACTCTTAAACAATTTATAGCTCACCTTTTGAATTGGTGTATAATGATCTAAGGGCCCTACACCAATTTCTTCTTCCTGTGATTATCTTTATTATGTGACTTTTGTTGATGTGCATACTCGTTTTACTTGAATGTATTTACTTAAAAACAAATCTCAGACCCTGGAGGAGTTTAAATAGTTTCATGCCAGGGTCCAAAATCAGTTTAATTCCACCATCAAAGTTGTTCAAACAAATTAGGGAGGTGAATTTTGACCCTTCTCTGTTTATCTTGCAAATATTGGCATTCAACATCGGATCATCTTCCCTCACACTCATCATCAAAATGGAGTTATCGAGAGGAAGCATAAACATGTTGTGGAACTTGGCCTTACGCTTATGGCTTAGGCTAATATTCGTATGCAGTTTTGGGATCATGCATTTCTTACAAGCATTTATATCGATTAATCGCCTTCCTTCATTGTCCATACAAAATGATATACCATACAGACGCTTATTTCATCAACAACCAGACTACAATTACCTTAAAAAAAATTTGTTCGTGTTTTCCTCTATTACGACCTTACAACAAAAATAAATTGCAGTTTTGGTCTCAAAAATGTGTATGTTTGGGATATTCCATGTCATATTAAGGCTACACGTGTCTTGCATCTGATGGTTATATATATATATATATATATATATATATATTTATATATATATATATATATTAAAGATGTTATTTTTAATGAGTCAAAGTTCCCATATGAAACTATATATGTTTAATTTTAAATCCTTAACGTCTTCACAACAAGTTGTCAATGTTCCTTTTACCATAACTTTGACAATATATTTTGTGTTTGCAAATAGCTCACAAACATCCATTGCTACTCATAATTTTGTTCAACCATCTCACTCCTTATCATAAGAATCAACCTCCCCTTAGTAGCAAATTGCTTCTACTGTAACTTCTTAACCATTAAACTTACATCCTATGATAACATAGTCCAAGTCAAGTATCATTAAAACCAAGCTACAACCAACACTTCTTTTGACTTATTTTGAACCTAAAACTACAAAACAAGCTTTATCTAGCGTGCTGCCATGAATGAAGATTACAATGCTCTTTTGCTCAATAAAACATGGTCTCTAGTTTCTTTACCTCCCAACAGGACTACTATAGGATGTAAGTGAGTTTTTAGGATCAAGGCTCGGCTAGTTGCTAAAGGATTTTATCAATAACTTGAATATGATTATAATGAGACAACCAATTGTTAAATTAGTTATTGGTCGATTAATTCTCATGTTAGCATTTACTCATCATTGGAAAATTCAAGAGTTGGACTTAAATAATGCATTTCTCAATGGTCAACTTCAAGAAGAAGTCTATATGACTCAACCACAAGGGTTTGAATCTTCAAACAAAAGCTTGGTTTGTAAACTCAAAAAAGTAATTTATGGCCTCAAGCAAGCTCCACGTGCTTGGTTTAATAAATTGAAAACTACTTTGTTGCATTTGTAGCTTCAACCTAGTAAATGTGATCCTTCTTTGTTTGTTTATTCTAATAATAATGATGTCATTTACATTCTAGTTTATTTTGATGACATTATTATTACTGGAAATAATTATGCCATTCTACAAAATCTGATTCAGCAACTCAATACAACCTTTTCTCTCAAGGATCTTAGTGATATCTAGACTACTTCTTGGGAATTAAAGTCAAGCCTTGAATAAATGGTTCTATTGTTCTAACTTGGAACAAGTATATCATGGATCTTCTCAATTGCATTGATATGGAAGGTTCTAAACCTATCTCATCACCTATGGTTAGTGGTTGTAAGTTATCAAAAATTGGTTTAGATAAGTTTCTAGACACTTCTTTCTATAGATCAATTGTCAATGCATTATAATATGCAATAATAACTAGACCAGAAATAAACTTCTCTTTTAACAATGTTTGTCAATTTATGTCAAATCATCTTAAGCAACACTAGATTGTTGTAAAGAGGATTCTTTAGTATTTATAAGGTACAATTTTGTTAAGTCAAAAGATCGTGGATCTCTTGAACTTAGAGTTTTAATACTAACAATAAAATGTTTTTATAACGAGAAAATGTCTACAAAAATGTCCTTGAAAAATATCTCTAAAAAGCTCTTATAAGATGAAGTGTAAAACATAGATCGTCTATGAGACATTATAAATTAGGTGAAGCATACAATCTTTCATATTCATTAAATGTTTATTATATATTGAGACTAACAAAAAATGCTTTTGAATGTTTCATTCCTTAATAGATTGAACTAGAAGATCATCTCAAAACTCACAAATTTGTTAAAGAGAACAAGATCATACTTTTTGTCAAGACCAAGGACAAAGATCCCTAAAATCATTTATAAAATCATATAAATTCATTTTTTCTACTACACTTCATTTACATTACCTTTACAAGCTCCATTTGGTATGAAAAGATGATAAGTAGCCTCCTTGATCAGATAAGAGGTACCATTTAGTGAAAAACAATTAATGCTCGCATTAAATAAGTTGCACATTTATCTGCCATCACAAGGAAAGACAATGAAGACAGACGAAGCAAACTTATGAGTTGAGCTCAAAGTGTTGCAATGGTCATCTTCTCCGAACTACTATATAAGAAGATTCAAAGCACAAGAAAGATAAAAACACCAATTTTAAGTGATACATATATTTTGTACAAAAACATACTCTCTATAAATCTATTATTTCTTGTAAACATTCATTGTTATTTACTGGTTGTATAACGTCTAAGTGAGATAATCACAATACTTGTGTAACCTTCATAACCATTTTTATAAGGTTGTGCTTAGAGAGGCTTATCTGAAAAGAATACTTGTTTTGAGTTTGGAGAGGCTTGACTCTAAAAGAGTATTTGTTTGTTAAGCTTGGAGAGACTTGTTGTTAAAAGAATACTTAGGTAGTTGCTTGAAGAGATAAGTCAAAGAATATTTAGGGTTGAGCCAAAAGTGGCTTGCTGAAAGAATACTTGTATCTTTATTTAAAGATAATGGAACTCAATCTGGTTGGATTAAGAATTAGATGTAGTATTAATTGTTGAGATGAACTAGTATAAAAATTCCCAGTGTTCCATCTAACTACTCTTCATACTGCATATGACTAGAGTTACTACTTTACTACGAAAAATCATGCGAGTTTTTGATATGCATTATTCAACCACTCCCTTCTAGTGTGTATCTTTTCACTACAGTTTGGTATCAGAGCCAAGTTTTGATGGGGTTGAATATCTAACTATACTAAAGGAAAAAGATCTATTATGTGAAATAGTGAAGGACAATACCTACCAAAAGAAGTCTCTCTTACAAGGCTCTCTGCCTTTAATGAAGAGGACTACTCATATTGGAAGGATCAAATTGAGATATTCATCAAGTCTACCTAATACAACCTTTGGAGAATCATCACTCAAAGTGATATTGCTGTTACCAAGCCTGAGAATCAATATATTTAGGATGACTATAACAAATTACAACTTAATACTAAAGCAAGATACATCCTTGCTTGCTCATTATCCAAAATGAAGTACAATAAGTTTGCAACTATTCAATAGCTAAAGAAATGTGGGATGCCATCAAAGTAACTCATGAGGGTACGAACGATGTAAGGCTCAAATGAGCTGCTACACTTTAAAAACACTATGAGTTGTTCTTCATAAAGGAGAGCGAATCCATAGATGAAATGTTTGGAGTATTCCAAACAATTCTAAATGGGTTAAAATTTTGGGGAACTAGGCTCTCTAGAGCTCAAAATAATCTCAAGATCTTGGACAACCTTCCTAAGATATTGGAACCCAAAGCCACAACTATCTCAGAAATGCGTGATCTTAAAGTTCTCACTCTTGATGAACTTTTTGGAGCTCTACGAGTTCTTGAACAAAAAAAATCACCCTAAAGCAAATGACATTATTACTTTGAAGGATGGTGAGACCAGCAAGATGAAAGAGAAAGGGAAAGCATTGAAAGCACAACCTGAATCTAGCAACTCAAATGAAAATTCTAAGAACTCTACAAATAATGAGATATCTTTTATGTCTAAAACGTTTAAGGACATCTTAAAGAAGAAAGGAAGATTAAGGAACTTTCAAAAAAAGAAGGAAAGATTTAGAAAGCTAAGTCAGACTGACAATAAAGATGTTGTTTGCTACAAATGCAAGACGTTTGGTCACATGAAAGTAGACTGCTCTTCTCAAAGAAAGAGGTGGTCTTCTAAAAAGAAGGTCAAGAAGAGTCTAATAGCCATTTAGGGGGATCTGGATAGTAATAGTAGTGGCAATTCAAATGATGAGAAGGGCAACATATGCCTCATGGCAGACATTGAGTCAAACGTTACTAACATAAAGGTAAGAACTAATTCAAGTTAGTTTTTTCTGAATCAGATGATGATGAGATGTCTTATAAGACTTTCTTGGCTAACTCTCACATGATCTCCCTCGAGTACAAGAAATTAAAGGAAAAATGAAAGATTCTTGAAAAAAAATTTCTTGAATTGAGGAAGAACATGTTAGACGTAGGAAAAAAGATAAAATCTCTCAAGGACAAAATCACAACCTTCATCCCACCTAAGATTGCAAGATTGGAGGCTGAAATCCTACAATTCAAAAAGGACCTAGCTAAATTTGTCAATGGATCTTCTAAGTTAAACATGCTCTTAAAGCATAGAAGACGTTTATCTACCAAAAATAGTCTTAGCTTTGACCTTGGCTTAGGGACATCTTAAACCAAACCCTAGGTCTCTTTTTGTGAAGCCAATAGAAATAGGGATAAAACTTCAAGCAAACAAAAGAGTAAGATCAAAGGCATGGGGACTAACAGAAAAGGAACCATGAAAATCTGGGTACCAAAATCTTAAATAATCTCTATTGTAGATATCCTTAATAGGAAAAGAAAGAATTCACATTGGTACTTAGATAGTGGCTGCTCATGACACATGACAGGGGAAAGGTCATGTTCCTAGACCTCCAACCACATGAAGGATCAGTCTCCTTTGGGAGTGAAAAGGGAAAAATCAAAGGTATAGGTAAGATAGGTAAAAACTTTATACCTATTGTGAATAATGTTTTGCATGTTGAAGGTCTAAAGTATAACCTCTTTTAGCATAAATCAATTTTGTGATAGTGGGTATGATATGAAATACACTATTAAAGAAGACTCTTTTTTGTAAAAGTTTGGGAATAAGTCATTGGGGGATAGTTGGGTTTGGAAAGCCCTAGTCTTGCCCATTGTGTGCATGGGGCAGAACTTGCGCAACTTTGTTGTCCTAACTAAATCCTGGTAGTATATTCTTCTAGTGAGAGTGCATTGAAGGTGTGATCGAACATATTCTCCTAAGCTACTATTTGTGTTGCTTGAGGCAATACTCCACATGATATTTTTTATTGGTGTCACATGCATGATTAAATGTAATTCATGTCCATTGTATAGTGCATGTGGATAAATCTTTGTATTATCTTGTTATTATTATATAAATTTATGATGTGATATCAATTGAAAGCTATACCTTGTCATATGTAGAAAAATGTAATATGTTCATATTATTTATAAAAGATAGGGCTATCAAGCATCACTATAGACACCAGACATCCCAACAATATTGACAACCCTAGGCCTAACAATCATCTACCACAAACCCAATAGCATTAAAAAAGAAAGGAGAAGATAACAAAGTGTGAGGGACTAGACAAAACTCAAAAAGACAATTTAAACAAAACGAGAAAAAGGCAAACCATTATGATTATGAAAAAAAACCTCACCAACAAAACCTAGGAAGACGTTCCCACCAAGTGAAGGACATTCTATTAGAAAAACTATAAGAAGCTAATCTATTTAGTGATGGCGAGCTCAAAACAATTGTAGAAGAAACTACCATAGAAATGGCCTATGTGACAGTGAAACTTATGTTCCTATAATGAAGATTATTACAACAAAATCAAATTACCCCTAATAACATATACCAAAGGTCCTAAAAGAACATCTTTCACTTGGCCACTCCTTTATTTCTAGAGGATCATAAAAAGGTTCTCCGGAGATGAAAGATCAAAAGACATCTTGCATCCAAGACCAGATATCTAGTACAAAAAGGCACTATAAAAACGATTCTCAAAAGATTCAACTACAACTTCACAAAGGTTGGGCATAGAAACCACTATGATTTCATGCAAACAAAGGTTTTCATCAATAAATTTTTCTATGTAATAACCTCCAAAAAAGATCAAAAGGGTAGTATTGCAACAAACTAAATAATTGTTGCCCAAGCTGGAAAACTTTCCTACAACCTACAAAAAGAATAAGCATCTTTGAATGTTAGCTCACCACGTACTGTAGAGGCCCAAATTGGTTTGTTAGCTTGTGGAAGAAGCATAACACTTATTGGAGTTTAGGAATTTGTCTTAATAGGCAAGAAAGGATGCACCAAGAATTGACCACCATAAGACCACAAACCTTAGTTTGCAATACATGACACTTTATAGAAGGTCAAACGGAAGACGATTTACACCAATACAACGGTTGACCATGTCAAAGGAACTTGGCTCACATGAAGATTGCCCATTCCTATGAACCATACAAAAATTTCCAAGCAAGCTTAATAATGGTAGCCTCATTTAATGTTGAGATAGAACAAATACCTTTGTCACCCTCCTTAAGAAATGTACATACTTTTTTCCCATGCAATTATGACATGTTTATAAGTATATAGATCATTCCACCAAGTGAAATTACACAACATAAAATCCACCAATTTAATCACTTGTTTTGGCCAAGTATAAACCTAAAAGCTATAGATCAAACTACCATGAATAATGAAACTAACCAATTGTACACAACCCATAATATAACAACTTTATTTTTGATTCCTAAAAAATATCTCTTTGGGTCCTTATATTTGGAAATGTGCAAAGTTTTGTATTTACCCTTCACAACAAATTATTTTCATTTGATTATTTTTTTTAGAAATAAGGAGCATATATTACATATTTGTATAAATTAATAACAAAATAAGACAATTTTTTGAAAAAAAATGAATTAAAAGCAAGCATTGTTATATTTGTTGGATAAAGACTTAACATAATTAGCCATTTGGTTGTACACACATAATTTTATTAAACTTATAGAAGTAGAGAACTTGACAATACAAAAAGAAAATAAATAAAAGAAAGTAGCTATAAAAGAAGGCTTAAGCTACTTATATTCATTTTCCTTAGAAATATAAAGTACAAACAATACACATATTACAAGGAAATGTTCAAACCAACTCAAACTAAAAAGTTGAAAACATGGACCCTGATCATTTTTCTTATTGACAACAATCAACTATAATTAGTTTAAACTAGAAACATAGTTAAAATTATGACTAATAAATATACAAATAGACTTAATATGTAACAAAAACTTGTAATAGAAGTTATAAATGAGGCAACAATCACTAGTTAATCCCCTTCGCCCAATATTTTTGAAATAGCTGATTGTGTTCCAACACAAGCACTTATCAACCCCAAAACAATTATCAAAACGCAATTTGTTATCTGAAAATCAAAAGAGTTAAGCATCATGAAAATTGATTAGCTTCATATCACAATATAACAAAAAATTCAAAATAATAATTTGAATAACAACCTATTTTTTTACCTCTAGATTTGATATTCTGCCACTATGTAGCTTGAGATAACATGCGCAAGGATAAATAATTGCCTATATGAAATATGGCAAACAAATACATAATTTTGTTCAAATGATTTGTATAAGAAAAATGAAGATGAAATAAGAGAACTTACAACCAATATTGATAGTAAAGAACCAATTAGTGCCATCAAAGAACCTACAATGAATTTGAAAGAAAAAATCATCAAATAACACAAATGTATGCTTATGATGGTACTTGCTCCCTGTCTCCCACAATTAGCATTGTTTCAAATGGAAATGTGAAATGTAAATTTGGAACTTTATCAAATTCTTGTATGCATGAAATCTTTATTGTAACTTTTCCAATCCCAAATGTTGAATAAATTATTAAACTCTAAGTAATTATGATAAATGCGTCCAATTTTGAGTAATTCTAATAACTAGTCTAAAGGACTTTGAGGCTAAGTACATGTACAAGAGTTTGACATTTTTTTTTTATCTTTAGTTAACCTTCAAATGTGCACAATGCACTAAGCATTAAATTAAATATAAATGTTTACATTGAATTTGTATGTTAGTAAGTATTGATATTTAGTTATTTGGTTAGTTGTATTTGGTCCTATTTGGACAAATTTCTCCAAAAGAACTTCTAGGAGAGAAAATTTGAAAGGAGAAATGAAATAATTTTTTTATAAACTAAAATTAGCTTATGCATAAATTAATTTGTGGAAGTTATCTCCTAATAACTTATCCAAGATCTTATTTTTTAACTTATGCATAAGCTAGATTTAGCTTATACAGAAATTTATTTCAATTTTTTTTTTAATCCTAGAAGTATTTTTAGACAAATTTATCCAAACAAATCCTTTATTTTATAGACCCTTCAAGTGCACACTAAATGGTTAAATACTTATTTTATTCTTTTCTTAGCCCCTAATACTCTAAATGTGAAAATGTGAGTGTCCCTTCAAAAGGCACAAAGTAAAACAAAATATAGAAAATTTATTCATTCATAAAGGTGGTAGTAATATTAGCGGTGGTGGTATGCATACTTACCAAAATATGGAATATAAAGAGCCACAAGTAAACTTAATATCACTAAAATTGTTCTGATAAGAACAGACATAGCATGACATCTTAGCCTAGGAGAGGTAGTGAGTTCCTCTATGCTTAATGCTATAGGCAATAATGTTAAAGCATATTTTGCCACTGGAGTCACAACCTGTAAAACAAAAATTCGTTAAAATCTTATATAAGCAATCATAAATTTAAGTTAAAAGGAAATAAAGAATTTTCTTATGTGAATTGATTACCTAGCTATCTTTCTAATTAAAAAGAAAAAGGAGATTAATTTGCTTTCTTACAGTTGTCCAAGTTGCAATGTCAGATGCATATAATTCTTTGGGCATGTTTAAGGTAAACTGAGATGCAACTAAGTCCCCAAACGTTAAATAGCCCATTATTCCCACGCTCATGTACATAACAAGGCAAAAGGCAAAGCTGTAGAAGGGAAATAAATTAGTAATGCTATTAAGCATAACTAATATTTGATTATAAACTAAGCAAAAAATACCAATTTTAATAAATGTCAAACTCAGTTACATTATAGATTAATTCCTTAATTTTTCTTAAATGAATTAAACTTGGTTGCATAAGTAAATTGAGCTACAATACACCATAAAAAATTCAATACTAAATTTCATGCTTACCAAATATATAACACGATGGGGAATTTGGATGGTTCTTTCATGGAAGAGTATATGTTAGGAAAAACTGCATGACCAGCAAAACAAAAACTATAAAGACCAATTGAGACAGATATGTTTTCCATGTCTAAAACTTTTTCTCCTGGCTTAAATCCAACAACTTGGTCTATCGTCCCAACCCAAAACAAGCAGAGTGCAACAAGTATTGTTGCAAATATTCCTCCAACTGAGCACAAAGGTAATTGTTGTTAGCAACTAAATTTTAAAGAGAGAGTTTGTTAAATATGTCATAATATGGGTCAAGTAACCTGAAATATAAGAAAGTAAGCTTAGATTTCGTAGCCAAACAGTTGGTAGAACTAGAATAGCTGCTGTGATAGCAAAAATTTGTTCATCATTGAAGTCAGTTCCACCAAATGTCATGTGAGTGTTAGGAAACAATGATGAGAGGTTATCACTGACTAGTATTATATATTCAACACAAGAGGCCTACAAATAATAGTTATTTACATGTAAGTACATATGAGAATCAATAAAGAAAAAAAATGTAAAATAATTGCAAATATTTATCAAATTCTTGCACTTACAAAAAGTTCCACATATAACATAATCTGCATTTGGAAAAAAAATACATGTAAGTTTTTTCCTCATATTCACACAACAACAATTGTTGTGTATGCACCTATTGAAGTTATTATTTGATAGTTGCATTAAATGTTATTGTACTCACCGCAATTCCCAAGCGACCAGCAATTCCAAAAGCAGCTTGGCCAATATCTGGATAGGTTTTAAGTTCAGGGTAGTTTTCTAAACATCTTACTAATAACATGCCAGTATAACAACACATGATAGCAAACATTATCAGTATTATAAGGCTTAACCACCCTCCTTTTTTGATTGCATATGGAATGGTAAGAAGTCCTATCCCACACAATATATTGATTCCTTCATAGAAAACAAAAATTATGTAAGTCCTTGACATAATGACAATAATTGTGTAAAAAAATGTCATCTAAATGTCTTGGATAATGAATTAAGTTTTAAGTTAATAAATAATTTAGTATTTAAACACCTCAAAATCATATCCCTACTTGTTTTAATTCACATAAGTGAAATATTAATATTGACATTTTACATTATGAGAAGAAGGTGATAGAGGGCATGGATCTTTTAGCTACACTATATATATATATATATATATATATATAACTATACAAGGATGAAATTAAAATTATGAAATGGAGATGATAATTACCATTAATTATTGATTTTGCAACTGAACATTGTTGTTGTGATGGTGGCAATTCATGTACAGAAAATTTAGCACTATTAAGTGGTTGCACATATGGTGTTGAGGCAACTTGATCCTCTATTTTTACTGAACTTGTTTCAGAAATAAAAGGTATAGTTAAAGAAGAATCCTCTTGATTTTCCTGAAGTCTTTTGAATGATGCCGTGGGAGAGTTATCTCCCCCAATTGAACCAAATCTCCTTAGTAGAGTAAGTCCTGGTGGTGTTACACTAGTTAACATGTCCATAGATTGCCTGCTCATAACAAACAAAGAAATTTAAGATTTTACTTCCTATAAGAAGATAATTTTTTCCAATTTCAATCATATTAATTAATTACTTATCATTTTGTTTAATATTTTGTTATAGTCTATTTTTTATTTAATAAGTTTATTTTATTAAGCTCCTCATTGAAATAAGGAAAAAATGATTATGTAAATAAATTATAAGTCATTAGATAATTTTTTTTATAATCACTTATAAAAGAATAAACTAAAAGTGCAATGAACTTCTTCATAACCTAATATCAACTTATGCACCTTAACTTTTAAAGGGAATAAATGAAAAGAGTTTACATAATTGTTAACTACATAAGTTAATTTTTAACTTATGTGAGAAGTTCAATTCATTTTGTTTTCTTATTTTCTTCTCATATAAGTGTGTATGGATAAATTTATCCAAATGGGGTCAAGTGTTAACAAGTTCCAAGTTCTTCCATATATAATATGTATCAAATGCTTAACTATTTTGTATGAATACTCCATTAATCATTCATCGCATCTCAACCAATTCCCTTAGTTGTAACTTCATTAATTTTTCCTGGAGTGTTATGGTTAACAAAAATTAATTCCATAAAAATTTATGTGTGTACATGTGTAACATCATGCATGAAAAATTTATTTAAATTGCATATTCATAATTGGATTCATTAGTTTATGAATTCTCTTTTGTCGATAACCATATCACTGCATGAATTACACATGAAAGTTGAAACTTTATGAACAAATCATGTTAATGGTGGTAGTAATTTGTTTCTCGAATTCAAAAAAAGACCAATGCAAATGACCAAGGCCAAAAGAACTAAAAAACATGTGACAAATCATCCTACAAGAATAACTTATTCAGAGAAAGAATTGAATGTACAACAAAATGGATAGCCCTAAAATAATAATAATAATAATAATAATAATAATAATAATAATAATAACAATAACAACAATAATGTAATAATTCATGTAAAATTAACAATTAATCAATATTACCTATAGCTTTGAGGCCAAGAGGTAATGGAAACCTCATGAGACAAACTTGGTGAAGAAGGATTATTATCTGATTCAGAATCATCATCCAATAAATGTTCAAACACCCTTTGTGCCTGATTTTCTTCATCATCAGTTTGGAAATCATCCTCACGATCAGGACCCAGATCCTCATCCAACTTCATCTTACCCCTTTGCATGCTAATCCACACCTTTTTTTTTCCTATATCATATATCAAAATGTAGAAGAGAAAAAGAACCAAAGCTTATATAATTGAATTCGAAGAATAATTTACACGATTGTTGAGGTTGCTTTGAACTACATTAGCGTGCAAAAGTTCTAGTTACATGGAGGTGATAACTTGTGATATTAATTTGTTTTCGGTTCTTATAACCTTTTTGTTTGCATCAACGACCAAAGAGACTTACTAAGAATAGGTAACCATTCAAGGGATGGTTAAGGATTAAAATTAAAAACTATGTTTTTATTAAAAAGACTTTGTCCATAAAAAGGTTCAACTGAGAACAAAATAATACACCAAAAACTCATACAAGAGACGTTGTGTTAATTAGACAATATGAAATACTTTTGAAAAATTACTCCTTCATGTTGAAAAAAATTACAACTATTAAACTATGTTCTATTATCATAATAGATGTATGCTACACATTTTTTTATAGGAAGAATGTTTAGACTAGAACTCTATCATTTTATTTATCATACCTTTTGGATCAAGTTTTAAAATTTCATCTTTATCGTCTTGACTACTTTAAAATATGCTTGAGCAAAAATAAAATATAAATAAAAATCAAATAATAGATATTTTCTTAATAATCTCACATAAAATAATTATTATATAAATTAATAAACTATAATAATATTGAATAAGAGTGTTTTAAGAAAATTTTATTTTTTAAAATAATTAATGATTAGATAATTAAAATTTAATTCAATGAAATTATTATACAAATTATTGAATAAAAAAAAATTAGACACAAATAAATTATTTTCAGATTGATGATAAATAATCAATATTATGGTACAAGATTAATTTTAACTATTAATAATTCATTTAAAGAAAATTAAAATTCAATTAGAAATAAAGATAAAAATGATAATTAAAAGAGATAAAAAAATTAATAAAATGCAGTAATTTAAGATCGTTGAATTTTTTTTAAAAAAAACTAATTGTTAAATCAAATTAAATTTGATATCAAAATTAATAATTATATTTAAAAATAAATAAATAAATAAACTGTCAATATATTATATTTGGACAAAACATGTTACTTAGGAAAGTGATAACAAACCTAAACAATATCATCACTTAAAAACTCCTACAAATATTCTTATTTTGTGTTGTTTTTCTTTGGTTGTTATGCAAGTGATCATTAGAATGAAACTAAGGATGTTGGTGATGAAGCTTAGGCTTCAGTGATAGGTTTTGCTCTGGTAAGACATGTCACATTGGGGCATAGCTAGGACAAAATTAGGATGTTGTTTCTGTTAATTTATTTTGGAAACATTAGTTTTATTCATTTTATTTAACACTAATTATTATCTTATTATTTTAGTAAAAATATTTCTTTAATACAATTTTAGTTATATATATAGTTTGTCAGTTAAAAAAAATATTTTTGAACATTATAAATAATAATAATTTTTCATTCTAAAACTTAGTTTAATAGCTTGCAATTTTATAAAATACCTTTTAAATATTATAAAGTATATTTGGAGAGAAAAATTTTTTTTAGTAGCTTAAAATTTTATAAAACACCTTTTATGTTATGAGTCAATTTTGTATAAATGCATTATGCATTTGAAAAAAAATATATTTACAAATAAATGTGATTTGATTTGGTTTGAAGTGGTTTCAAATTCTAATCCAAAAATCAAACCAAACTGTTTGATTTAAAAACCAAATCAAATCGTTAATTTTTAATTTTCTATCAATTTTCAATTTTTTTGGATCGATTTGTGATTTTTCATTTGGGTTGTTCGATTTTGGCACCCTATTATAAGGTCCTTATTCTCATTCTCTAGATACTTCATATCCAAGAATTAAATTCTAAATTACTAGATTTCCATGCATTATATATCATTATGTATCCCATTGAAGGGTTCTTCATTAATGAGTTCCCCAACTCGTGAAAATTCTTGAAGTACTTATTCGGAGGCATGCACGAAGAATAGAAAGGATGTGCTTAAATTGACGGATAATTTGTAGTTTTAGTTTTGTTTTTAATTATAAATTGATAGGTAAATTTTACATTCTTAAATGCATTTTGCTTTATAACCTATTTTTGAAGAACTTAATAATCATATTTAAGAAAAACTTGTTAATTTCACATTGTTGTACATTTTGCACAGAAGTGCTTTTAACAACAATTTTTCATGCACCACTTTCACATAGTTTAAAGAAGTTTTGGTTGCAAAATGGACCCGATTTTTGATGATTTAGACCTATCTAAGGCTTAATTCTTTGCAAGGATATCCTTTTGTTTGTTAGTGAGATCACAAAACGTTTTTGCTACAACTTTAATAATTGACAAATTAATGGAATGTCTTGTTGAAGTTTTTTACACAATGTGAAGTCTTATACATAAATGCATCATAACAGTTTTGTATATGCTTGATGACTCTTACTACTTCATGTTTCTTAGCACACAATCAAGGTTTCAAGCAAAATAAGAGATTGCTTGATGATCTATTTGTTCTTTGCTTGGAGAAACTATTTATTCTTGTTGAGATGACAGTTTCTCATAATCTTTGAAGGCCTATAAAGATTGCTAAAGGAGGCATGCGCTCTCTCACTAGGCATTTGTGGATGATCTCATTTTGTTTGTTGAAGCACATTTGGATAAAGTGGATCTAATACAATCCTGTTTGGGTTTACTTTGTGGCAGCTTTGGTCAAAAAGTTAGTAAAGAAAAACTAGAATTTTCTTTTCAAAAAAATGTACCTTGGTGGGTTAGGGAGGAAATTAGCTATCGATTTGGATACCAATGTACTAATGATTTGGGCAAGTATTTAAGAGTCCCAATTCAACATAAGAGTGAGCAAGACTATGGATAGGGGGTACTAGACAAAGTGAACCAAAAGCTTAGTTGATGGAAGATAAGAAATCTTTCTTTTGCAGGTCGTGTTACCTTAATCAAATCTATTCTTACACCTATCCCATCGTATGTCATGCAAACAATTTTTTGCTAAGACAGTTGTGTGATGATTTGGATAAAAAAATGTCGAAGCTTTGTTTTGGGGGACAATGATGTACAAAGACAAATACATGCAGTAGCTTGGGATGATATCTATAAGCTTAAGCCAGGGGGTGGACTTTGAATTAAAAGTGTCATAAACATGAATAACTTATACATGATAAAGAATTGTTAGGTTATTTGTTCATAAATGCACAAGTTGTGGGTTTAGATTCTTTGGTCAAAGATCAAATATGGGGATGATACCTTGCCTTCTATAGTTTCTCAACCAAATGCTTCTTATTTGTGGTGAGGAATATGCTTAGTATGGGAGTTAGTTAAAAAGAATATAATTTAGCATGTTGATTATGAGGCCAAGGTCCATTTTTTTGCTAGATGTTTAGATGGTTAAATTTCTAATTATTGCAAGTATGGTTATCAAAGACGTACTAGAAGAGAAGTGCAACAATTATGTGTCACAATATATGGATGCTCAAGGTGAATAGGATCTTTGAAGGGTAAAACATTTGCTCCATCATGATGTTTGGTGAGCTATTATTGGCCACACACCACCTGTCTTGCATGATGAAGATGATGTGCGTGCTTGGAATATGTTATCCGATAAGTCTTACCAAAGTGTATAATGTTGAACCAAAGACGTTTTCATTAACAATTATGTACTTTTTTCATTTATTTTTATTTTTACAGGTTAGTTTTTAAATGATAATTGAATTTCACTTTTATGTAATTGAGTTTGAATTAAATAATTTTATCGACTCTACTAATAAATAATATATTATAAGAATTATTATATAATTATTATATTTTTAACTAAATTATGTAGTAAATTGGTCTAAAAGTAAAAATTGCACAATTAGAAAATGAAAATAATAATGTGTCCTCTCAACTATAATAATGTATTCTTCATAAACATTATGAAATTTTTTTGACATATTCATCATTTATATCTTTAATTTCAATTATCCTTTGATATCTCTTATAATTGTTGTTACAATTTGTTTTAAGAATCATGTTAATAAGATAATGAACTTTTTTTTTATATCAATAAGACAACATAATAAACTTAAAAAATTAAAATCACAATAAAACTTTAATGTCTTAATATTTCTTCTAATATATATATATTAACCCATGCAAAGCACATGTGAACATCTAGTTAAGTCTAATGAGATAGAAAATAAAATAGAAGGATATTTAAGAGAAAATAACAAAACAAAAAAGTATATTTATAAACTAATTGAGCTTGTGACAAAAAAGGCTTGAGTCTGAGTCATTGGTATGGGCTTCTTGACAAGCCCAATCTATTTTGAAGACTATAGTCGATTAGAGAGAGAAATATAAATTGAAACGTAGTCGTTTAACTAACACCGCCATGATCGGATTTTGCGGAGGCTAAAAAGATAAGCTAATAATAAGCGTGTTGAATTGCAAAATCCCAAATCAAAACACTGTGACTCAGCTTCGTTCCTCTTCTTCGTTTCGTCTCTGATCTTCACTTCGATTCTGCGTTTCTTCACATCATGGCCACCGCTTCAGGTACACCTTTTCTCCCACCTATTATCATATTCTCGTTTTCTAGGGTTTCTGATATCATTCTTAATTATTTTTTAACCAACATGTCGTTTTTTCTGCCCAAATTCTATTTTTGTTGTTCAATTTCGTTTTTGGATTTTGTAATTTTTAATTTTCGGGCTCTGCTATGTTTCGTTCATTCGTCCAGTCCCAATCAGGTTTTCAATTTAAATCTGTTAATCAATACTCATCATGTGTTGTTAATAGTTATTACGAACAAGTTGGTAATCCTGGTAGGGTCTGGTAAACATTGAGGGGTTTTTTCTTATTGGTTTTTGGTTAATTGGTTTGAAACTTTTTACTTCAATTTATTATTTTTTTACTTGTGTTTTCTTCTTTTAATTGTAATTTTAACGTGAATGTGTTTATCTCATTTTGCATTATATCTCAATGTTTTGTTGAAACTTGTATGGCGTGCATTGTAGTGGCGTTTAAGTCCAGGGAGGACCATCGCAAACAGATTGAATTGGAGGAAGCGCGTAAGGCGGGGCTTGCTCCTGCTGGACTGGGTGAAGATGGGAAGGAAATCAACCCTCACATTCCTCAGTATATGTCATCTGCGCCTTGGTATCTTAATGCTGACAGACCTGTAAGTTTTCCCCTCTCCCTCAAGTTTTCATAGTCTGTTGAGATCTGTAGGAAATTTTGATGTTTCACTTTGACATATAAAAGCTAACTAATTCTTCTGCCTTTTTTCCTTGCTTATAGAGTTTGAAACATCAAAAGAAATGGAAATCTGATCCCAATTACACCAAATCATGGTATGATAGAGGTGCTAAAATCTTTCAGGCAGACAAGTATCGGAAAGGTGCATGTGAGAAGTAAGTGATCTCTCTCTATTTGTCAAATATGTATGTGCTCTGGTGTTCACAGGTTTTGGTGTTATCTCTGCAAATATGATGTATGCTCCTTGTTTTGCAACTTAAAAGGAGTATGAAATATAGTTAATTGAGCGCTCAAATGATCAGTTAATTCTACTACCAAATTTACGAACATATAATCAGTTTTGACTTGCATCTACTATTCAACGTGTATTAGGTTTTTGAATTTATTTCGAATTTTAATTTTTGTTTTTGTCCTTTATTAAACTACAAATAATGCATGGGAGTGGGACTAAGTATTGTAGAATAACAGATGGGTCAGTTTGCTTTGTAGAGTAGAATGTGAATATTACCTATGAATATGTTTGGTTATTAAAATATGTTTTTTAAATACTATTTTCAAAGTATGTAAACTATTTTGAGTTTATGATTCAAATTTTCTGAGGCCCAATTAGTTACTACTTTTCCTAATCTCTGAAGTTTGATAACTGCGCTTGTCTCTGAATTTATTTATATTCTCATTTTATCATACAAATGTCTACTGACTGCTTCAAACTTCATTTTCTTGTTATAGCTGTGGAGCTATGACACATGATTCTAAATCATGCATGGAAAGACCACGGAGAGTGGGAGCAAAATGGACAAACAAACACATTGCCCCTGATGAAAAGATTGAAACTTTTGAGCTTGACTATGATGGGAAGCGAGATAGATGGAATGGTTATGATGCATCAACTTATGCTCGAGTCATTGAAAGGTATGAAGCTAGAGACGAAGCTCGAAAGAAGTACCTGAAAGAACAACAGCTGAAGAAATTGGAGAAGAGCAACCAAAATGGTGAGGATGCTGCTGCAAGTGATGAGGATGAAGAAGAAGAAGAAGATGATGATCTAAGGGTAGATGAAGCAAAGGTTGATGAGAGCAAACAAATGGACTTTGCAAAGGTTGAGAAACGTGTCCGTACAACAGGTGGTGGGAGTACTGGAACTGTTAGGTAGTTTTCATGTTTCCATTATTTAAATAATGCAAGGCCTAGTTAATTGGTCCCATACTTAATATTATCTCTTTCATTATTTATCTTAGATGAATTGAAGCTGAAATAATTTATCCTTCAGGAATCTACGTATTCGAGAGGATACTGCAAAGTATCTTCTTAATCTTGATTGCAATTCTGCGCACTATGATCCCAAGACTAGATCCATGCGTGAAGACCCACTTCCAGATGCAGATCCAAATGAAAAGTTTTATGGGGTAACTTGCATCTAGAATGAAAATTCATATGAAAAACTTATTTGTTTTTACTGCTGTATTTAATCTTGTATTTGGGTTAAATCTGTTTTTTGTATTTGTAGGGTGATAATCAATATAGAAATAGTGGGCAAGCTTTAGAATTCAAGGAATTAAATATCCATGCTTGGGAAGCATTTGATAAGGGACAAGATGTTCACATGCAAGCAGCTCCATCCCAAGCTGAATTACTTTATAAGAGTTTCAAGGTCCGGAAGGAAAAATTGAAGTACCAAACCAAGGAAACCATTATTGAGAAATATGGCAATGCAGCCGATGAGGACAAACTTCCAAGAGAACTTTTGCTGGGTCAAAGTGAAAGGCAAGTTGAGTATGATCGTGCTGGTAGAATTATTAAGGGCCAGGTAAGAATATGCATTCTAAGTCTTTACAGTTAAGCATGTGCAACTTGCATATAAATCTTAAATATATTTCTTGGTAGGGTAGTGGAATTCTTACTTGATCTATTAACATGTTAAGGTTTCACCATGAGTTTTAGTTTCAACATTTAAGAATTTTGCTTTATGGCTATTGCTATTGTTTAAAATGATAGATTTATTTATTTATCTGCTATTTCCAATAGGAAGTAGCACTCCCCAGGAGCAAATATGAAGAAGATGTTTACATTAACAATCACACGACTGTTTGGGGCTCTTGGTGGAAGGATCACCAATGGGGATATAAGTGCTGCAAGCAGACAATACGAAATAGCTATTGCACAGGTGCTGCTGGTATTGAGGCTGCTGAGGCTGCAAGTGATCTTATGAAAGCTAATATTGCCCGTAAGGAGGCTGCTACAGGTTTGTACACTAACATGCACTACACCAACGCTGTGCCCCTACTTCCTTCTCTTTCCATTGTTATTACTTTCTTTTTTTACAATTTTTCTTAATTGTATTTGGTATGTCTATTAATCTCTAAATCTTTTTATGAACCTAAACAGAGGATCCTGCACCTGTGGAGGAGAAAAGGCTTGCTACATGGGGTACTGATGTCCCAGATGATCTAGTTTTGGATGAAAAATTGCTTGCTGATGCACTCAAGAAGGTAAATATCGATCTATAATGCACATATTTATGATATTTGTTTGTTAGTGTCATTTTTTGCCTTATTATGCATCCTGCGGAATTAATTATATTTTTGTGCCAATGCCTTATTTTGACCTCAATTACCCAGGTCAGGACACCATTCATTTAAGCTAAATATTCCATGTAATTTCTTGAAACAAAGATGGCATGATCTGGCTTTACATTATGGATGCTCTTTCCTAGTATAAAACAATTTTTTTACCGAAGCATTCAATCTTTCGAGATGTAATTATTCAGACATTTATTCATATTTTGTGCTGATTGTTGAGTTTTGGTGCACTTTCACAGGAGGATCTAAGAAAGAGAGAAGAAAAAGATGAGAGGAAACGCAAATATAATGTTAGATGGAATGATGAGGTATGATTTTTGTTGTCACTGGTTGAGAATTTCATGGTATGCATGCCCTTCACAGATTTTAAAATCATTTCAATTTTGCAGGTTACTGCGGAGGATATGGAGGCATACAGAATGAAGAAAGTACATCATGATGATCCAATGAAGGATTTTCTGAACTAAGCTTGGAAATAATTAAAACACTTGTATCACTTTGTTACGATTAAGGGCTGAAAGGCTTGCATCTGTTTCATTGCAAGTCCAGCCTTACTGTTCTTTTTCTTACTGCCAGTTGGATTGGGCAGAATGGATCAGCTTTGCATCCTTGATCCTTTGACCTGTAGCGGGAAAGAGGAACTACTGTTGTTTGTTTGTACAGTTTTTTTTATGGATCATTGAATCAGTTTCATATATCCGTTAAATAGAAACATGGGAACTGTTTGTGGTAAGCTATATATGAGAATATGGCTAGATGTAGTCAACGGTGTTTTAGACGACTAATGGTTACATGACTTTCTTAGATTTAACATTTTCCTATGGAGGTGGGTAAATAGGTTGAATCTTGCAATAGACAAGACAAGATTAATTAGTCATCATATTGTAATCTTTTGGCTCAGTGAGGAAAAACTTAGGGGTAGGTTGGATTTTCATCTGTACATCAGAACATGGTTGTGTTACGATCCATTTGCTTACAAATTTTAACGAATTAAGAATCAATCAAGTCACAGGTCACTTTTATTAATTTGAAACATCTTTTTGTTTTTTTGTTTAAGTATGATTTATATATTTAAATATAGTATTTATATGTATTTATAATTTATTTAAATTTTAGTTATATATATTAAACATTTGGCTTGTATATTACATGGACTAGTATCAAAAACTTTTTTGATACAGTAGTAGCACTTATGTTTAAAATTATACATTGTGTTTTGTGATTGGATTTTTGATAATCATATATACGAACTAAGTTTAAGTTTTTATATGTTAGATGAAGAGTAGTTTTAAGATAATATATTTCATTTAAATAGTCTGAATTTTCTAAAAGTAAACTACAAAAAGGAATGAAATTATTTGTAATATTTTATTTAACTGTGTTTAAGTAATCAATTCGAGTATAAAAGTAAAAAAGAAAAATTTGCTAAAAAATAATTTGACAACTTTTCATCATGTATAAAATATTTTTTTTTACAAAAAAAATTATCTGTCTTTTGTAGCAGAAATAATTTAATATTATATATATATATATATATATATATATTCATCAATATTATTAAACAAGAGAAAATAAAATTAAAGATGATTAATTTTTACGAATAAATTATAATAACTTACTAAACACGCATTAGTATGTCTACCCAATTATTATTAGAGTCAATTATTTATTTAATTCTTTTGCTAATCTTAGGGGTTAAAAGATAATTGAATGAGATTTTTTTTATAACATTGAAGGTGTTGTAACCGAGATCGCGACGAGACGGCAAAAAATAAATTAAAAAATAGGAGTCGCCACTAATGTTGTTTTTTACGAAAAAATATTAGAAAAATCATAAAGTAGAAAATGGTTTATGAAAATCAGATTTTTGAGTTCGGGAGTCGATTACGTGTGAGGAAGGGATTAGCACCTCACAACGTTCGTCCTAAGATGATTACCTTTAATTAATTAAATAAATTATTTATAATTTATAAAACATTTATCTCACTAAAATGATCAAATATATTTTATTTAACTGATTTAACTAATGCACTAAAAAAAAGTTAAAATTATTATTGTTATACAAAAAGGAAGATAATATATTTTTTTTTGCTCGATAAGATTTATTTCTTGCTCCTACGTATCTTTATGTGTAATGAATAATTAGAGTCACGTAGTTCTTTGTAAAAAAATATTTGTGTGTTTAATTAAGTTTTAAATTTTTAAAATTTAAGATTCTTGAATTCACCTTAAAATATAAAATTGACTGAGGTGTACACCAGAGTCAATTCAAAGAATATTTAGTTTTGATTATATTATTACTACTATGATATTTTCTTAAATGATTTTTTTTTGGATATTTTATTTTTTGGAAAAGAAAATCTAAAGATATCAAGTTGTCACAACTTGTACCTTAAATTTAGAGGTTAAAAAGATGTCACATCTAATTAATCATTCCTCAAATAAAATCTTTTATATAATAATTTCAAATATTTATGTTGAATATTGTGGTAATATTTTGATATTTAATTATGTTTTTTGAATTAAAAAATAACTTTAAGATAGTAAGTTGTCACGACTTACATTCTTAAGTTTTAGGATTAAAGGAATGTCACATTCAAATACTTTCTTTTTTATAGATAAAATTAATACTAATATTGATAAGAGGATATCACAGTAATTATTATTATTGTTATTGTTGTTGTTGTCTAAATGAATTAAAAGTTATATAAATATCTAACACATTGTATAAAGAAACAACTTAATCAAATAAAACCAGTTAAACTAATTTTGTTAAAATAAGAAATAAATATCACCATCTAAGATTAAGGGAATACCATATACAAATAATCTCCTATTTTATAGATATAATTAATACTAATATTGATAAGAGAATATCACGGTAATTATTATTATTATTAAACATATTAAAGTTACGTGAAATTGAATATATAATGTTACATAAGGATTTAATTTATATATATATATATATATATATATATATATTATACGTATACTTACTTCTTATATATACATATATAATATTATTATAATTACAATTATAAAATATATTATTTTAGTAAAATATCATCTGATTACTTTTTTTTTTAAAAAAAGGTTAATTAATTGTTTGTTGGATGGGCTTAGCCCATATGCTGGCCCAAAATGGAAGGAAAAAATGGGGGATTAGATGGCACTTGGCCATTTCATGGAAACCCTAAAAATAGAAAAGGGTGAGAGGAGTGGGGGAGGCTCTGCTAGGGTTTTTACGCGCAGCCTCCCTCCACGGACGTCGACGGCGCGGTGGACACTACCATGGCATCGTCATGGCTAAGGTGGACGGCCGGCTATGGAGAGGGAATGAGGAGATAGCTAAAAGGGGAAACGAAGAAAGGTAGGAGTGGTGGCCGCCACCGGAAATCGTTTCTGATGGTGGTGCGCGGTTCGTTTCGGTCGGGCATAGTAAAGGTCCACGGAAAAGGCTAAAGGCCGACGATGCCGCCACCGGAAATCGCCTCCGACGGCAGTGCACGGCGACATTCGCGGTGGCCGGAAATCGCCTCCGGCAGCGGTGCATAATGGTGTTCACGGGAAGCACCGTTTTCCTGGTACTTTTCATCAACCCTTTTTATTCTATTTTCATCTATTTTTCTATCTGAATTTTTTTTTACTTGTTAAATGCTTTACTGAGGTTTGAGAATGAGGGTTTCGATTTCATGGTAAAAGGTTCACTAAAAATAAAATTGTCTTACTGATCAGAAATTATTTTGCATCCTATATAATAACAAAATCATACCAAATAAAAATCGGAGAGAGTAATTGATACTTGCTCTACTTTGGCCTCTTCTTTTGCCTTCTGCTTGAGTTGTTTCTGTTTGAAATTTTTTGTTATCCTTGATTCTTCTGTTTCAAAATTTTTTCGTCCCCCTTTTGTTCATGCTCCGTTCTATTATATATAGTCTCACTATTGTTTTTAATTGTTCTTTGGCAGTTGGTCCAAGCTCATGCTTTTGGAAGCATATATGGCAGAAGCATGCTCTTGGGGACATGTCGGTGGCTAGGGCAGCAAGCTTGTTGGAGGAGAAATAACCGTACAGAAAAGTGTAGGATGGCAGAGATTTTGGGTGTAGAGGAAAAGATTATTTTGTTATTTTCTTGTCTTTTTCTAATTTTCTTTTTTTATTTTTTTATTTTTTATTATGCTTATTGTGTGTATTTTTTTAGTTTAAATCTAGTTTGTAAATTTGTTCCTGAATCATTAATTTGAAAATTTTGGGAAATAAATTAGTAGAAAAATTAGTGGGATAAAAATTGGTGTTTACAGTTTGCCCCTCTTTACTTAAATTTTACTAAAGAATATGAATAATAGTAGTTTTCATATAATTGTAGTAAAAGATAAGTAAAGACTTAAACTCCAATTTTGTCTAGGGAAAAAGTTATGTGTATTCACCACTCAGAGAAAAGATAGTTATGAGGATTTAGCATACATTGGAGAGTATAAGGATGGGATCCTAAAATATCAAAAGGATAATGGACTTTGGGATATAAAATATTGGAAGCAAAAAGAACGATGACTCAAATATAAAAATAGTGGACTTAGGGACCCAAAATATTAAAAGCAAAGAGCATGGGAACTCAAAATATGAAAAATAGTGGACTCAAAGATCCAAAATATTGAGAATTAAGAGCACGGAGACTTCAAATGTGAAAATTGTGGACTCAGGGATCCAAAATATTGAGAATTAAGAGCACGGAGACTCAAAGTATAAAAATAGTGGACTCGGAGATCCAAAATATTGAGAATGAAGAGCACGGGGACTTCAAATATGAAAATAGTGGATCTAGGGATCTAAAATATTGAGAATTCAGAGCATGAAGACTCAAAATATGAAAATAATGGACTCGGAGATCCAAAATATCGAGAACTATGAGCATAGGAACTCAAAATATGAAAACAATGGACTCGGGGATCCAAAATATTGAGAGTTAAGAGTCCAGGGCCTGAAACATTAGTAGAGTGAGTGTAAAGGCTCGAAACATTAATAGAGTGAACATAGAGATTCAAAACATTAAAAACGTGAGCTTAGAGGCTCGAAGCATTGACTAAGAGAGTGTGAAAGTTCAAAACATTAAAAGAATGAGCACGAGGGCTCAAAGCATAGAAAAAAGAGAATGAGCGGATTGAGCACAGGGCTCGATGCATAAAATAGTGAGCGCGGGGGCTCGAAACATTAATACGAGTGAGATAGTAGTCAAGTAAGTATAAAAAAATAAAAATAAAAATAAAATAATAAAAAAAATTTAAACTTAAGAGTTACGATAAATACTCGATTGGTTCATGATTAATGAAATGTATGCACAATATGTTATGTGAAATGATCTTAGTGAAAATAAGAATGATAATAAAAATGAGTTTTGGCTTTGCATCATTTTTCCGACCTTTGACCCCTTACGAGCGTGAGTGCTCAAGCCGACCTCTTGTCAAATTATTGCATCGCCAGATAGGCTATCTTGCCTGATTAGAATAGTACAATTCAAAGCCTTCAACATCTATAATCTTCTTCAGTAGAGTTAGCTAAAGATCTTTCATTTTTGTGACTCTTAGAATCAAACATCGTAATTGAAATACTCTAGTTTACTTTTGACTTTATTTGTTTGTTTTTCTTGCATCGCATGTTGCACTTTTAACATATAATAATGAAGTAAACACATAAAAATGACAAAATGTGGGGAATATGGGCTTTTATTGCTTCAAGGAAGAAAGTACAAGTGCATGAGAGTGGAGATAACCAAAACAAGGGGAGAATAACAAATCATATTTTAGGGAAGCAACACTAATTCCCCATATCAACAACTTTGAGACCTCATTATTTGGCCTCTAAAGGTATCAAATGCTTGCTGAGCATTTTGAACATTGCCTTGATCTTCCAATTTGCCCCAGCTTCGTACTTTGGTTGTAATATCTACTTCCTCCTTCTTCACCTTCCTATAGAAAAGTTGCTCTAACATTTGCCTAAGCTGCCCATTCAGGTTTTCAACCCAGTAAGCCTTTCTTTTTCTTTCATTTGTTTTCATTTTCTTTTTAGACCTTAATTTTTGCCTAGGCCGCCCTTTTCGAGTTTTTAGCCTACCAGGTCGCTCTAAGTTTTGTCTAAGCTGCCTTTTCAGGTTTTCAGCCTAGCGAGCTTTTTCTTTTTTTCATTATTTGTTTTCATTTTCTTTTTAGACCTTAATTTTCTTTTTAGACCTTAGTTTTTGCCTAGGCTGCCCTTTTCGAGTTTTCAGCCTACCAGGTTGCTCTAAGTTTTTCCTAAGCTTCCTTTTCAAGTTTTCAGCCTAGCGAGCCTTTTCTTTTTTTCATTATTTGTTTTCATTTTCTTTTTAGACCTTAACTTTTGCCTAGGCCGCTCTTTTCGAGTTTTCAGCCTACCAGGTCGCTCTAAATTTTGCCTAAGCTGCCTTTTCAAGTTTTCAGCCTAGAGAGCCTTTTCTTTTTGTCATTATTTTGTGTTCTCCTTTATACATAGTATTTCTTGATTGCATCATAGTTTATTGGGTTCAACAGATCTTCCCCATCCATATTTATGAGAATCAAAGCCCCTCCTAAGAGCCTTTTTTACTACATAAGGCCCTTCATAATTCAGGGTCCACTTCCCTCTATGATCTTTTTGAGGTGGCAATATCTTTTTTAATACTAAATCTCCTTCTTGAAACTCTCGCGGATGAACCTTTTTGTCAAAAGCCCTCTTGATCCTTTTTGATATAATTGACCATGACATAAGACATTCAATCTTTTCTCTTCAATGAGGTTCAACTGATCATAGCGAGCCTGAACCCATTCCTCTTCCTAAACTTTGGTTTCTGCCAATACTCTTAGAGAGGGTATCTCAACCTCAATGGGAAGCACTACTTCCATACCATAAACCAGAGAATATGGAGTTGCCCAGTAGAGGTGCGAACAAAAGTGCGATATCCAAGTAGGGAAAAAAAGAGCATTTCGTGCTAATCCTTATAGGTGACCACCATCTTTTGAATAATCTTTTTAATATTCTTGTTTGCTGCTTCTGCTGCCCCATTCATCTTAGGGTGATATGGTGAAGAATTGTGATGTTGAATCTTGAAACCTTCACACAACTCTTTCATCATCTTGTTGTTCAGATTGGTCCCATTGTCAGTAATGATACGACTTGGCAACCCGTATCTACAAATTAAATCTCTTTTAATGAATTTGACCACCACATTTCTGGTCACACTGGCATAAGAAGTTGTTTCAACCATTTAGTGAAATAGTCGATATTAACAAGAATGAATCAATGCCTATTGGATGCTTTTGGTTCTATTGGACCAATCACGTCTATTCCCCACATTGAAAAGGGCCATAGAGCAGCCAATACATTCAAAGATGTTGGGGGAACATGAATATTATCTGCATAAATTTGGCACTTGTGACACTTCCTCACATGACTACAACAATCAGCCTCCATGGTCAACCAATAATAGCCAGATCTTAGGATCTTTCTTGCCATTACATGTTCACTTGCATGTGTTTCGAATGAACCTTCATGGATCTCTTCCATGATTTCCATAGCTTTTTTAGCATCAACACATCTAAGCAATACCATGTCATGATTTCTTTTATAAAGTACTTCTCCATTTAAGAAGAAACTCATTGCCAATCTCCTTAAAGTTTTCTCGTCATTTTCTGAAGCTCCGGGAGGGTACTCTCTATCTTTTAGATAGCGCTTGATGTCATAGAACCATGGTTTGCCGTCTGGTTCTTCCTCTATTGCTTGACAATATGCTGGTTGACCTCGATTCTATATTCTTATCAGTGGAACCTCTTTTCCTTTACTAATCTTGAACATCGAAGACAATCCTTTTTCTCATGATTTTTTATCAAGTCTCCTGCTCTCAACTCTTCTGGAATAAAGACTCTACCACTACGGGTCATTCCACCTACCCCCGCGATATTTGTTACGTTGGTTCCTGCAGTGTCAATGCCTTCTTTTTGTTGGGCATTCACATAGTCACTCTCTACCTTCACATCGTAACGCCATGGAACCGCCTTAGTGTCCTTGTAATGAAAATGAGCTGGAATTTTCACAACAAGTGGCTTAAGGGTACTAGGTGTTGATGCGAAAGTGTTTTTGGTGAAGGTGATTACCAGTGGTCTTGGAGTAGTCAAATTGGACTTCTCGTCTGATTGAATCATCAATACATCCTCTTTTGTTCGCACCTGGCTCACCTGAACCAAGTTTGAGTTAATCATGCCTTGCAATATTTGCTTGAACTTGCCACATTCCTCAATAGAATTTGCAGTTGTAGGGTGGAGATCGCACACTCCTGCTTCGCGAGACTATCCCTTAATCATCCCAAATTTGCACAATTCTGCAAAAATGAATCTCATGGGGGTTTGGATCTTCTCTACTTCTGTCACTTGTGGAGTACATTCTTCTTCGATAGCATTAACCGATAAAGTCCCATGACTTGGAAGTGGATTACTTCTTACATTCGGCTCGCTTTCCTTAAAGCTTAATAATCCCGCATCTATCAAGTCTTGAACCTTGTGTTTCAAACCCCAACATTTCTCAGTTGAATGGCCTATCGCTCCAGCATGATATTCACATTTGGCATTTGAATCATAACGTCTTGGATATGGAGGTTGGACAGGCTTTATAGGAAAAGGCACAATTAGAGCATTTTGAACCACATGTGGTAGCAATTTAGTGTAGGTCATAGGGATCGAAACTAGAGTCCCTGGTTGATTGTTACCCCTTCTTTGAGCATTATTCACCATGGGAGGTGAAATTGCTTATTGATTTGCTTGGGGTACAAAAAATTGTGGTGGCACTGTAGGTGGTCGATAAGGCATTCTAGATGGATAAGGTTGTGGGTATGGTTGTAAAGAAACTACTACTATTTGTGGGTTATACATATATCGGGGTATATAATTAGGTACGAAAGGAATAGGATTATAGTTGGGTCTGACTGATGCTGTCATCACTACGTTCGTTTCACCTCCTTTCCTCTTATTTGTGGTTTCTAAGGATTTCTTGATGGTTGTGGATCCTGTTGTCATGTGGGCAATCTGATGGCTTCCTCCTTCCATGGTTGTTGTAGAGTATGAAAGGGAAGACCTTGCCCTTGATCTTAGGCTCACCAAAGGTAGAGAAAGGGTGACTTAGGATGGGAAAAAGGATGATAGGCGAGTAAGGAGAGAAGGGTGGCGGAAGTGATTATGGGATGGTGTTTGGTGCTCACAAGGTTGGCTCACTCCAAAAGTGAATGGAGGCCACTCTAGGGTTCCCACTCTCCAAGGGTGGAGATAGGAGAAGGTTAGCCAAAGTTAACCTAGTGACTAAGGAGAGGATTTGAGGCACAAAAGGCTCACTCAAATTCTATATAATCCAAAGTATTTACAAGTGGTGGGGTGTTGGGTATTTATAGGAAGACTCTACCACTACGGGTCATTCCACCTACCCCCGCGATATTTGTTACGTTGGTTCCTGCAGTGTCAATGCCTTCTTTTTGTTGGGCATTCACATAGTCACTCTCTACCTTCACATCGTAACGCCATGGAACCGCCTTAGTGTCCTTGTAATGAAAATGAGCTGGAATTTTCACAACAAGTGGCTTAAGGGTACTAGGTGTTGATGCGAAAGTGTTTTTGGTGAAGGTGATTACCAGTGGTCTTGGAGTAGTCAAATTGGACTTCTCGTCTGATTGAATCATCAATACATCCTCTTTTGTTCGCACCTGGCTCACCTGAACCAAGTTTGAGTTAATCATGCCTTGCAATATTTGCTTGAACTTGCCACATTCCTCAATAGAATTTGCAGTTGTAGGGTGGAGATCGCACACTCCTGCTTCGCGAGACTATCCCTTAATCATCCCAAATTTGCACAATTCTGCAAAAATGAATCTCATGGGGGTTTGGATCTTCTCTACTTCTGTCACTTGTGGAGTACATTCTTCTTCGATAGCATTAACCGATAAAGTCCCATGACTTGGAAGTGGATTACTTCTTACATTCGGCTCGCTTTCCTTAAAGCTTAATAATCCCGCATCTATCAAGTCTTGAACCTTGTGTTTCAAACCCCAACATTTCTCAGTTGAATGGCCTATCGCTCCAGCATGATATTCACATTTGGCATTTGAATCATAACGTCTTGGATATGGAGGTTGGACAGGCTTTATAGGAAAAGGCACAATTAGAGCATTTTGAACCACATGTGGTAGCAATTTAGTGTAGGTCATAGGGATCGAAACTAGAGTCCCTGGTTGATTGTTACCCCTTCTTTGAGCATTATTCACCATGGGAGGTGAAATTGCTTATTGATTTGCTTGGGGTACAAAAAATTGTGGTGGCACTGTAGGTGGTCGATAAGGCATTCTAGATGGATAAGGTTGTGGGTATGGTTGTAAAGAAACTACTACTATTTGTGGGTTATACATATATCGGGGTATATAATTAGGTACGAAAGGAATAGGATTATAGTTGGGTCTGACTGATGCTGTCATCACTACGTTCGTTTCACCTCCTTTCCTCTTATTTGTGGTTTCTAAGGATTTCTTGATGGTTGTGGATCCTGTTGTCATGTGGGCAATCTGATGGCTTCCTCCTTCCATGGTTGTTGTAGAGTATGAAAGGGAAGACCTTGCCCTTGATCTTAGGCTCACCAAAGGTAGAGAAAGGGTGACTTAGGATGGGAAAAAGGATGATAGGCGAGTAAGGAGAGAAGGGTGGCGGAAGTGATTATGGGATGGTGTTTGGTGCTCACAAGGTTGGCTCACTCCAAAAGTGAATGGAGGCCACTCTAGGGTTCCCACTCTCCAAGGGTGGAGATAGGAGAAGGTTAGCCAAAGTTAACCTAGTGACTAAGGAGAGGATTTGAGGCACAAAAGGCTCACTCAAATTCTATATAATCCAAAGTATTTACAAGTGGTGGGGTGTTGGGTATTTATAGGAGGGGAGGCATCTAGGGTTGCATTTGGGACATGCATGGCCGAAATTCATAAGGCAAATGCACTCCAAATGACATGCCAAATGAACCCTAGATGCTACTTGGTGACCAAGTTTGGAATCTATGGGTCTAGATTGGCTACATCAAGGTGCATGATATGATCATGCAACCTTTACCCTCCACTTGGGCCTAAGCCTTTCTATCACCAAAAATAGATCCAAAACTCACCAAAAAT
>NW_017985196.1:44463-57389 GCF_000340665.2 Cajanus cajan | reverse complement strand
AAAAGTTAGAGCGACCCGCTAGGCTGAAAACCTTAAAGGGCGGTCTAGGCAAAAGTTAGGGTCAACAACAAAAAAAAAATCAAAATAGAAAAGGAATCTTAAAGAGAGATGGGTACAACCGTTGAAACTTGAAACTAGAACAAATTGAAGAGTTAATGTACCAAAGTATTGAAAAAGCCGCAAACCTTCAAACAAGGGGAAGAGGTTCAACAAAGCATCTAACATCCTCGAAGTTCGTTTGATAGGATTATTAAAGATGAAGACATGAGAAGTTGGCGCTATCACCTAGAGAGCAAGAGAAAGAAACTTTTGGCTTGTTTTCATTTCCCTACTTTAGTATCTCATGATTTTGCTACTTCCCTTTCTGTATCCATTAGACTTTCTGGTGACCATAATCCCTTACTTGAAATGATAAAATCTCATATTCCCCATAATCATTGGTTCTCTGAATGTGTTTCACTATATGATATGCTGAAAGTAAAACATGTAATAACATCAAAAAGTATTTCTATTACAATGAATGGACTTAAAGGTCACAAGAAATATGATTGGTCATTAACCGACCCTAATAAAGGCAATAACCCATTGATGAATGAGAACTTTGAACAGCATAGTCATAAATACAAGAAGAAGAAAGGGGTTTCCTTGCATGTTGAACGGAAGTTGACTTTAACCCTCACCAGATCTTGGAGCGCTTGTCCTCTTAAGGGGTCAAAGGTTGGAAAAATGAATACAAAGTGATAATAATAAGATGTGTCTAACACTTCATAAAGTTCATTTCACATTACATATCATGCATACATCTCACCATAAGTTTATATTTCCTTATATCATATAATCTTGGTGCGCCCCACCTTAAATCTAAAACCGTTGAAATCCTTGTTTAGGTTTATTGATCCACTGTTTTTATATTTTGAGTCCCCGCGCTCATAACTTTCAATATTTTGGATCCCCGAGTCCACTGTTTTCATATTTTGAGTCCCCGTGCTCATAGCTTTCAATATTTTGGATCCCCGAGTCCACTGTTTTTATATTTTGAGTCCCCGCACTCATAGCTTTCAATATTTTGGATCCCCGAGTCCACTATTTTTATATTTTGAGTCCCCGCGCTCATAGCTTTCAATATTTTGGATCTCCGAGTCTACTATTTTTATATTTTGAGTCCCCATGCTCATAACTTTCACTATTTTGGATCCCCGAGTCCACTATTTTTATATTTTGAGTCCCCGCGCTCATAGCTTTCAATATTTTGGATCTCCGAGTCTACTATTTTTATATTTTGAGTCCCCATGCTCATAACTTTCACTATTTTGGATCCCCGAGTCCACTATTTTTATATTTTGAGTCCCCGCGCTCATAGCTTTCAATATTTTGGATCCCCGAGTCCATTGTTTTCATATTTTGAGTCCCCGCGCTCATAAATTTCGCTATTTTGGATCCCCGAGTCCACTATTTTGAGTCCCCGCGCTCATAGCTTTCAATATTTTGGATCCCCGAGTCCACTGTTTTCATATTTTGAGTCTCTATGCTCTTAGCTCTTAATATTTTACCCA
The DNA here is from genome assembly GCF_000340665.2 of Cajanus cajan. Lineage (NCBI taxonomy): Eukaryota > Viridiplantae > Streptophyta > Magnoliopsida > Fabales > Fabaceae > Cajanus > Cajanus cajan. The sequence continues at coordinate 55,836 of NW_017985196.1, read as the reverse complement.
TCAAGTCCACTACTTTTAATTCAATTTTATTTATTTAACTTAGACCTTTTAATCCATTGCTTTAAAGTTTTTAGATTCTCGTATCTTCCCATTTATGTTTTCAATCTCCATGATTATCTTTTCTTTTAACTTAATTCAAAGTCTTTAAGTTTCATGCCACAGACAAAATTGGAATTAAGTCTTTACTTAAATTTTACTACAAAAAATGAAAATCATTGTTTTCATATTCGTTAGTAAAATTTAAGTAAAGAGGGGGATCTGTTAACTCCAAATTTTGTCTTCCTGTATAAATCAAAAAAGTCCAGTCCATAATATTACAAAATATAATACAGATTAAAAGCAAAAAACAAAAAAAAAACAAAAAAATAAACAACAAAACAAAATAGAAAAATAAGAAGAAAAAACATGTTGCTCGTATCTTCCATTATCCTCCGTGAACCCCAGCAACTGCTCCCCTCAACTACTCTACTACAATTCTCACAGAGCTACCTTACCACTGCAAATAAATCACCATGCCCTGCAAAAATCTCCAAAATCGTCTCTTAACCAGATTCACAAGCCATATCCCTAAATTTAGGGATTTTGGCAGAGAAAGATTAATCAAATTAAAAAATTGTGTGCCTATAAATACCATAACACAAGATGAACAAAAGGAATGAAAAAATTAACAGAAACAGAACAGAGAAACTACGTTAGTTGGAATATAATCGGAAAGAAAAAACTCAAACAAGGAGCACAAGCAGGATCCTCAAAATTGTGGTATCATCTTCACCCACTATTTTTTTTCTCTCCTGTACATATAGTAATACTGGTGTGCGCCTCGTTGTTTTTTTATTTGCGAGTTCATTGAAGAACATCAATCTTCTTCAACTTAGCTCCATCAATTTGGAAGGAAATTATAGAAGTCAGAAAGTTGCAGCCATGGCTATGGTTCTGTAGCCATAGCTGTGGAAACCTGCAGTGCAAAATTGGGACTCTAGAGAGTTACAGCCATAGCTGTAGATCCACAGCTAGAGCGGTGAGGCATTGAAGATGAAGAAAAGTTACAGAAACTCACAGCCATAGCTGTGGTTCCATAGCTAGAGCTTCAGAAATTACTTAACCATGAAGGAGTCTCCACAGCTTTAGCACTGGTTCCACAGCTACAGCTGTGGGCTTAAAATATATGTACAGGAGAGAAAAAAAATAGTGGGTGAAGATGATACCACAATTTTGAGGATCCTGCTTGTGCTCCTTGTTTGAGTTTTTTCTTTCCGATTATATTCCAACTAACGTAGTTTCTCTGTTCTGTTTCTGTTAATTTTTTCATTCCTTTTGTTCATCTTGTGTTATGGTATTTATAGGCACACAATTTTTTAATTTGATTAATCTTTCTCTGCCAAAATCCCTAAATTTAGGGATATGGCTTGTGAATCTGGTTAAGAGACGATTTTGGAGATTTTTGCAGGGCATGGTGATTTATTTGCAGTGGTAAGGTAGCTCTGTGAGAATTGTAGTAGAGTAGTTGAGGGGAGCAGTTGCTGGGGTTCACGGAGGATAATGGAAGATACGAGCAACATGTTTTTTCTTCTTATTTTTCTATTTTGTTTTGTTGTTTATTTTTTTGTTTTTTTTTTGTTTTTTGCTTTTAATCTGTATTATATTTTGTAATATTATGGACTGGACTTTTTTGATTTATACAGGAAGACAAAATTTGGAGTTAACAGATCCCCCTCTTTACTTAAATTTTACTAACGAATATGAAAACTATATATTGTGAAAATATTGTACTTATTCTCTATTATATATATATATATATATATATTATAATAACTAAAATTTCAATTACTATTTTAAGAACAGTACACTTAATAATATTGAAAATATTGTTATCTAAAAATTTAAGACATTACAAACAGGCTGAGCACGCCCTCTGCTAATGGACATGCCGAATACCCCCGACATGCCACATACCCCCTCGATCGATGAACATACCGAATGGGTATTTGGCTATGACGAATATCCATGAGGTAAAGTAAAACAAGTGTTAATTACATTAAACACATCCACATCAGCTATAATCAGTGAGCAAAACTTTGTGCACATAGCCCAAAAATCCAAAAAGGCGACGATTAACTCCAAATTTTGTCTTCCTGTATAAATCAAAAAAGTCCAGTCCATAATATTACAAAATATAATACAGATTAAAAGCAAAAAACAAAAAAAATAAAAAAAATAAACAACAAAACAAAATAGAAAAATAAGAAGAAAAAACATGTTGCTCGTATCTTCTATTATCCTCCGTGAACCCCAGCAACTGCTCCCCTCAACTACTCTACTACAATTCTCACAGAGCTACCTTACCACTGCAAATAAATCACCATGCCCTGCAAAAATCTCCAAAATCGTCTCTTAACCAGATTCACAAGCCATATCCCTAAATTTAGGGATTTTGGCAGAGAAAGATTAATCAAATTAAAAAATTGTGTGCCTATAAATACCATAACACAAGATGAACAAAAGGAATGAAAAAAATTAACAGAAACAGAACAGAGAAACTACGTTAGTTGGAATATAATCGGAAAGAAAAAACTCAAATAAGGAGCACAAGCAGGATCCTCAAAATTGTGGTATCATCTTCACCCACTATTTTTTTTTCTCTCCTGTACATATAGTAATACTGGTGTGCGCCTCCTTGTTTTTTTATTTGTGAGTAAAGACGAATAAAAAGAAAAATACTAACCTCAACGATTTGTTGTTCGTGCTGATTTCCAGCAACCATAGTGTGTTCTTCCATTTTTTTTCTTTTTTTCTTTTCCCTCTCGCTCACTCTGTCACCTCTTTTTCGTGCCCGTGAGTCTATGGCCAAAACGCAAGGACCACCGTGAGCCACCGCCATCGGAAATGATTTTCGACGGCGGTGTTTGCTTCTTCTTCCTTCCCCAAACAAATCCCCACAAGAATCACCGTGGGTCACCTTCAAAAATGATTTCCAACGGTAAGGCACCATGATGACTGTGAGTCCAGAGGAAGCCACTCAAATTATAGAATCTTTAGCATCTTCTGATCACCAAGCAGAGCATGGGAGACACCAATCTCATAAAAGCGGGGTTCTTGATCTCAGTACTAATGATGCAATCCTTGCACAGAACAAGCTACTGTCTCAACAGATTGAAGCACAGACTAAGAAGATGGCCAAGATTCCACAACAGCTTCATGCTATTGCTTCTTCTTCAAGTCAATCAAATTCTTCGTTAAAATGTGATTTTTGTGGAAGAGATCATCCGAATGGTCATTGTTCTGAAACCACAAATGAAGAGGTCAACTATGTGGGCAACCAACAAAAAAGAGGTAACTTTAATTCCCGTAATTATAATACTAACAGTTATATGCAGGGAAATCAAGGTTGGAGAAACAACAATAACAACCAAGGTTATGGATGGAGGAATGAAGCTGGGCCATCCAATAGGCCACCACCACAACAACAACAACAACAACAGCTTGTTTATCCTTCTATGCATGAAAGGACCAACAAATTGGAGGATACTCTGAACCAGTTCATGCAGGTGTCTATGAATAACCAGAAGAATACAGAGGCATCCATCAAGCACTTGGCGGTGAAGGCGGGTCAGTTAGCTAAACAATTAGCTGACATGTCTGGAGGCCCATTCTCAGCCAATACCAAGACCAACCCTAAGGAGCATTGTAAAGCCATAACAACAAGAAGTTGGAAGGTAGTTGGTGCAGATGTTGGAGTGAGTGAGAACAATGAGGGTGTTGAGAACAAGGGAGAAAATAGTGAATTGAGGGAGGTTGAGGAAGAAAGTGAGAAGAATGAGGGAGAAAACAATAAGAGTGAGAGTGTAAATAGTGAGAAAATAAGAGAGAAAAATGGAGTTGAGAAGGAGAAGAATAAAAAGAAGGGCAAGGAAGTCAGTTCTACTGTTCCTGTAAAAAACTTACCTTACCCTCATGCTCCTTCCAAGAAAGAAAAAGAAAGGCAGTTCCTGAGATTTCTGGATATCATCAAGAAGCTCCAGATTAATATTCCTTTCACTGAAGCCATGGAGCAAATGCCCACGTATGCTAGGTTCATGAAGGAATTGTTAACTAGGAAGAGAAAAGTTCTTGAAGAAGAGACTATGGAGCTTGAGACAGGTTGCAGTGCTATTTTACAAAAGTCTCTACCTCAGAAATCCAGAGATCCAGGCAGTTTCACTCTCCATGTATCAATTGGTAATCTATCAGTGGGTAAGGCACTCTTAGACCTGGGAGCCGGTATTAACTTGATGCCTTTATCCATGCTGAAGAAGATAGGAGAAGTAGACGTCAGACCTATAAGAATGACCTTGCAGTTGGCAGATAGATCCATCAAGCTTCCACATGGTATAGTGGAAGATATGATAGTGAAGGTTGATAAGTTCATGTTTCTGGTTGATTTTGTAGTCATGGATATGGAAGAGGATGTAGAAGTTCCTTTGATATTGGGCAGACCCTTTATGAAAACAGCTCGAGTTATCATTGACATGGATGAAGGAAAGCTGAAGGTGAGGGTCCAAGATGAGGAAGTGAGTTTCAATGTATTTGAAGCAATGAAGTGTCCAAAAGGCAACAAAGATTGCTTTAGAATTGATGTATTAGATGATGTGTACTTGGAAACTCAAAATGATTTCAAGAGCTCATCGCCACTGGAGAAGGCTTTGCTTCTTTCTAATGAAGAATTGGATAAGGTCATAGATGAAGAGGTTCAAGATGTTATTGATGCACTAAATAAAAGAGAAAACTCTTCTGCCAATGTTCAGTCAAAAGAAGAATTGAAGAAGGAGGAAAAAGAGCAAGTAGTGAAGCTGAAATTGGATGATAATGTAGCTGGAAAACACAGAAAGTTACAGCTTCTTGAACTTGAAGAAATGAGGTTTAATGCTTATAAGTCTTCTAAGCACTACAAGCAGAGAATCAAAGCATATCATGATAAGAAGATTTTAAAAAGGAGCTTCAAACCCGGCTAATCGGTGTTACTGTTCAACTCTAGATTGAAGTTATTTCCGGGATCGTGCGTTGATCTTCTTCCGGTTAGCACCAGCGCATAGTCTGCGGAGAGAAATTGGAGAGCTTCTCTCATAACCCTAACGTAAGGGTTTCTGCTGGTTTTCCCCAATTTCTGTTTCTGCTGTTTCACGAATTTAGGGTTATTCTTTTTCTTCCTTTTTATTTTTTTTAATTATGTAAGCCAAGCCCATTTGATGTGTTATTCTTTAGATGGCCAGATTTTTTTTGTTTTGTTCTAAGTGCTTTCAACTCACGTATGGGCCTAGCCCATTTTATTTATTTTTCTGAACAAAATAAGATTTTAGGAGTATAATATGTTGTAATTGAGGCTAATAATTATATACAAAAATTAAGGCAATTGATTTATTTGATTGTTTAAAGTTATTATATGTTGGATTTTCACATAATAATAATAATAATGAGAATGATAAAAATTAGTAACTATTCTACAAAATATTGAGAATAATATCTTTTATGAATATTGAATATATATATCTTTCAAAGAAAGGATTATTTGAATGTACATTCTCTTAATCTTAGGCCTAATAGATGCAAGTTGTAACAACTTGTTATCTTAAAAATTTTATCTAAATTTAACATATAATTAATAATTAGAATATTATAATTAAAAATATTGAAAGTCATTATTTAAATATTTTAGTAGCAAAATAGATAATTAGATGAGACATCTTTTTAATCTATGAGTTTAAGATACAAGTTGTGACAACTTGATATCTTTAAGTTTTTTTCTAAAATAATAAAAAAAATATCTAACCAAAATCTTTTTAATATGTACCACAATAATAACAATATTATTGATAACAAATGATATTTTTTTTAATAAAAAAATAATAATTAAATATCTGGCTTAGGTGTACACATATATATATAATTATGTATGAAGATGAAAGGGGGAAAAAGTTGTTGGCAAATTTAGGAGTAACTTGGGAAGAGTAGGGATTCGTTTATTGTAGAAGTAAGTATAGATAAACTTACTTCATTCAATAACTCAAGTTCTACATTAAATTTTAAGGATCCAACTGTTGAATTTAAATTTCTTAATGTATAAATCAAGTTTTCAAATTTTTAAAAAAATTTAAAATTTATTTGATACTTCATTTTATTAATTCAATTTGATGGATAATCATAAAAATATTTTATACATTGATTTGAATTAATGAAATGAAGTATTAAATGATATTTAATTTTTTTTTTTAATTTTACGAACTTGATCTATGCATTAAGAATTTTGAATTTAATGATCGTTAAATTTTGATATGAAACACGAATTATTGAATGAAGTAAGTTTAAATAAATTTATTCTTAAAATACACGAATCCCTCCTAATTTAGAAATAATGTCTTTAACAGAAAAATATTGTTACAAAATCAGTATAAGTTGATTTTTATTCAGTTTTTCTTTTGTTAGATAAGTTCTAAACTTTATATGCATCAACGTAACTTATTTTTTATTTTATAAACTTCAACTGTTATTCAAATCACACGACTTATTTTGCAAACATCTTTTTTATTATAAAAATATAACTAAATTGTAAAAAGTAAATCTCAAACATGCTTTTAGTGTCACTTTTATAAAATGTCAATAAATTTATTATATATTACACCTATATCTGTATATAATATTTTTTATTTACTATTTGTCTCTTTTTTTTATATAATACTTTTTTCTAGTTATCTCTTTCATTAATTGAATTTTATCTAAAAATAAATTTTTAATTAATTAACAACCTTTTTAGGAAAAAATAATGCATACTAGAAAATAATGAGATAATAATTTTCTCTCTTATTAAATTAGAAATATATATTTTTTATATGTTTCACTCCCGTACTTTCTTTTTCCAAACATTAATTAATAACAAAAAATTTTGGGAAACATTGAAAATTATTCTTGAGAGGTAGTAAATGAGTTGGCTTTTAGATCAACAAAAATGAAAAATACATCTTTTAATTCACTTAAAAATGGTTTGTTTTGCGGCTTGGTTTGGGGGTGCACTCATCCAACTTTGTTTGATCATGAAATTGTGAGTTATTTGATTAGCATGGCATGAAAGATCAGTAATTGAACATTTAGCCAAGCTGTTGAGTGAGAAAGACTAAACAGTGCATATATCATATATATTTCCACTTTTGAGAGCCATCATCATGGTATATGTGTTTGCATTGGTTGAGTCTTGAATGATTGCTCTTTTGAGAAGCTTTGGGCAGGATCAAGGCATTCCATTGTGCATACTTGAATTTTTCTGCCTAGAGCCAAACAGTTAGCCATGATTGAATCCTTTATTTGAAACCTGTTTGAGCCCTAACCTTCAATCAACTTTAAGCCTTTGCCAAATACCAAATCTTCACCCTAACCAAACTTTTGAGAGTATAATGAAAATGAATTGGGGATTAAGTTGGGGGAGTTGTTTAAATGGCAAGGTTGAGGGAAATTATTGAAATCAAGTTACTACAAAGCTCAAAAAAAAAAAATATACCCCTCTTGAGAAAAAAAAATTGGAACAAGTCAAAAATGGTGCTTGTGATTGTGAGTTTCATTTTCAAAAAAAAAATTAAAAGCAAAAGCAAAATAAGCAAGCACTTATACATAAAGTCTCAAAAGGGAAGGGGTGATTGAAATTTAGGCAGCCAATCTTAAGGAAAAAGGTGGTAATGCAAAGGAAGAATTTGGGCTAAGAGGCATGGTTGGAGTTGAATATTCAGAGTGAACAAGGTGGAGTTGTTTGGTTCATTTTCATTCTGCTCTCTTGAGTTTGAATCTTGTGGACCAGAAAAACCATATTTTCTTGCTAGCCAAGCCCAGTATAAACCTTAAAAAAAAAGTCCTTATGATCCTTAAGTTTCTTCCAATGAGTAATGATGGAAAGATGATATCAATGTTTATGTTCATAGAGATGATGAGTCGAATTGAGAGAAACACTCACCCTGGAGAGCCATATTTGTGAGAGTATGTTCAAATATTGGTTTGTAATGCTCGTGTTATGATTTGCCTTGCAATCTTTTTGACTAAGCAGGATTGATGTTGTGGGCACCTCAATGAGTCGAAAATGGTTTGTGATAGTGAATTGATTGAATGTTTTCCTTATTTTTGATACAGAAGAAATCTCATGATGGGAAGTATCCTTTTGGTTTTTGATTGGTATTTTGTTGGGGACCAACAAAAGATTAAGTTGGGGGAGTTGTTGAGTGTCTTTTATTCATATATTCACTCAACTTTTGGCACTCTTTTTGGATGAATTGTAAATATATTTATGCTAATTTACTCTTTAAAAGTTATATTAGAAGATAGAAGAGTAGTAGAAGAGTTAATGTTGATTTTCTCTCTTAAGTGCAGCAAAAATTGAGGAAAAGAATTCTGCAGCCATAGCTCTGGTTCTGCAGCTATAGCTGTGGAAATTTGGAAGGAAATTCTAGAAGTTAGAAAGTTGCAGCCATGGTTGTGGTTCTGCAGCCATAGTTGTGGAAACCTGCAGTGCAAAATTGGGACTCCAAAGAGTTACATCTATAGCTGTAGATCCACAGCTAGAGCAGTGAGGTATTGGAGATCAAGAAAAGTTACAGAAACTCAAAGCCATAGCTGTGGTTCCATAGCTAGGGCGTCAGAAATTACTTAACCATGAAGGAGTCTCCACAGCTATAGCGCTGGTTCCACAGCTACAGATGTGGGCTTAAAGTGTGCAACTTCTCCCCTGTTTTGAAGCCAATATAAAAGGGGAAAACAGAGAAAAAGAGGGGAATCATGAAATTAAGGAGAAAAACAGATTGAGAAGCACGTGAAGGGAGAAACGGAGCAAGAACGAAGACTTGGGCAGCTGGGTCATTTGGGAAAGAAGCCCAACCCCTTGTTCTCATCTTCTACTTTGTAATCTCTTCTTTTACTTCTTAGATCTTGTAATGGCCATGTGTGGCTAAACTCCTTAAGGATTGGTTGGATGTAACTACTAACTCTTCTTCTTCTTAAATATATGCATTTTGATCATATTATTTGTGCATTGATTCTTCTCTTAATGCTTATATCGGCTTGATCACCCGTTGTATGATATTTGGTTTTTGAATCCATTTGGAAAACGTTTTCGAAAACCCGAACTGAATCTTGCACCTAATCATTTCTTGTTCTAGGAATAGACTTGATTTGGTTAGTCACATTGTTCAAGTCATTGTTCTTAATGCGAAGTGTTAAACTCAAAACATAGAGGAATCATGTTTTGAGCTTAATGACTTTAGGATTCAAGCTTGAGGAATCTTGTTGGATTACTTAATGAACGTGGAAATAATGAAATTAGAATCGCATTTATTTTAAGAAGATCTACGAGTTAGCAAGTGCTTCTGAACCAATCCTTGTTTCTTAACTATTATCTTTACTACTTTTAGTTTATTGTGTGGTTCTACCCTATCTTCACTCAGTTGCAATCATAACAACATTCTCATTTAAATCATTAGAGCAAGAATTACTAAACACTCAAATCCCTAAGGACGATATTTGAATACTACTTCGAAACTTGGTTTACTTGCCAAGTGGTGTGTTTGCAAAAACCTCATCAGAGGTCTGCTTGTGGCATATTGCGCCGTGAACCGCCTGATTAGGGTGTTGAAGTTGTCGATTGACTCGGCAGGCAGCTGGGTGTACCAGTGGAGTGCAGCCCCTTTGAGAGAGGTCGAAAAAACCCTACACAAGATAACATCATTATTAGTGTAGAGGTTTACCTGGGTCGTATATAGGTCAATGTGCTCATCGGGGTCCGTCGTGCCATCATAGCGATCGAGATGGAGAGGCTTCCATCCGCGGGGGAGTGGGGTCTCCATGATGCCATCCACGAAGAGTTGATGGCGGAAAGTTTCTTGGCGGTCTGTGACATGAGTGGGGCCCCTGCTAACATCCTAAGTCGTCTTGCACGTCGGTGCATGAGACCAATGCGTGTCAAGTCGCTGAGTTGGTACTTTGGTCGCGGCTCGGGGTTGGGAAACCGAATGCCCTTCGTCCTCATGGGTGTTGCTCGCGTGCGAAGGGTGATCATAAGGACGCCGAGGGAGTTCGGCACGGATGCGCTCGTTTTCGGCGCGCAGTGCTGCTAGGTCAGCCTCATTAGCGGCACGCATCGCCGCGAGATCAGTTTCGTGCTAAGCACGCATGTTTCGCAGATCGGCGTCGTGTTGTTGCCGCATCTGTTCAACCTGTTCGATCAGCCTCCTCAACGATGTTTCGTCACCCATGTTTGTCGTGTGATCGTCGTCAGTTGCTCGTCTACTATGGCTTTTGGTGAATACCATGCGAATGGCCGATAAGAGTTGTCTTGATCGGCCCCACGGTGGGCGCCAAATATTCTTACCGAAGATCAGTCGTAGGGATGATTCGTTGGGTAAGATCGCCGAGCCTTTAGTCTCTTTTACTCTTTAATAGATAACAAATCACCTCTTAAATTTGTAACTACTTCATTCAAAATTTATAAACCGTCAAACCGCCACTTCACTTCTTATTATAATTTCTATTCTATTCATTTCTCCTGCATCTCTCACTTTTCATATGTATCACACCCTATTCTTTTTATCTCTGGTAAAATCTTTGTCTCTCATTTTCACTTTTTTCTATTATGTATTTTTGTTTTATTGACTTTGCCATATTCCCACATCTTGCATTTTCCATCTCTCTCACACCCTATTTTTTTTTTATCCTTGATACAATCTTTGCCTCTCTTTTTCATGTTTTTCTACTAGGTGTTTTTGTTTTATTGACTTTGTTATATTTGTTGATTGGATTCGCAAGGTAAACCTCTTCTTTGTGTGTGGCCATTGTGATAGCAATTGTAGAGGAGTCATTCTTTCGTACAACACAGTTGGTAATTTCTATTTTCTATTTTGTATCAATAATTGGTTTTCCATTTATCGTGTTTAAAGATAAATTACATAAATAAATAAATGGTAAAACTATCTTATGACATCTTTCGAATACACGATGGATAAATTTAATGGAGACACGAATACTATTTTAAAACTCCATGTTCATTCGTCAAGAAGATAGCAAAATCGTTCTTTATCAGATTTTGCTTATATAATAAATAAATTTATATAAAGAAAGCAAAGCCTTTCTTCATTTACCATGGAGAAAGATAAAGGCAATCTGATAAATTCTTTTTGAAATGAATATTTATAACAATTTTTAAAATACAGGAATTCAGTTTGAAAATTATAATCAAATAAATTTATTCAACATTTTTAAAAACTAAATTAAAGTTGAATTTCTCAAAAGATAAAACATAAGGTCAGAGGGTGAAGCTTTGATATTTCAAAAATATCCGCGAGAGTTGAAGAAAGGTATCAAAGTTATCAAAGT
>NW_017985196.1:9596-38507 GCF_000340665.2 Cajanus cajan | reverse complement strand
TATATATATATATATATATATATTATAATAACTAAAATTTCAATTACTATTTTAAGAACAGTACACTTAATAATATTGAAAATATTGTTATCTAAAAATTTAAGACATTACAAACAGGCTGAGCACGCCCTCTGCTAATGGACATGCCGAATACCCCCGACATGCCACATACCCCCTCGATCGATGAACATACCGAATGGGTATTTGGCTATGACGAATATCCATGAGGTAAAGTAAAACAAGTGTTAATTACATTAAACACATCCACATCAGCTATAATCAGTGAGCAAAACTTTGTGCACATAGCCCAAAAATCCAAAAAGGCGACGATTAACTCCAAATTTTGTCTTCCTGTATAAATCAAAAAAGTCCAGTCCATAATATTACAAAATATAATACAGATTAAAAGCAAAAAACAAAAAAAATAAAAAAAATAAACAACAAAACAAAATAGAAAAATAAGAAGAAAAAACATGTTGCTCGTATCTTCCATTATCCTCCGTGAACCCCAGCAACTGCTCCCCTCAACTACTCTACTACAATTCTCACAGAGCTACCTTACCACTGCAAATAAATCACCATGCCCTGCAAAAATCTCCAAAATCGTCTCTTAACCAGATTCACAAGCCATATCCCTAAATTTAGGGATTTTGGCAGAGAAAGATTAATCAAATTAAAAAATTGTGTGCCTATAAATACCATAACACAAGATGAACAAAAGGAATGAAAAAAATTAACAGAAACAGAACAGAGAAACTACGTTAGTTGGAATATAATCGGAAAGAAAAAACTCAAATAAGGAGCACAAGCAGGATCCTCAAAATTGTGGTATCATCTTCACCCACTATTTTTTTTTCTCTCCTGTACATATAGTAATACTGGTGTGCGCCTCCTTGTTTTTTTATTTGTGAGTAAAGACGAATAAAAAGAAAAATACTAACCTCAACGATTTGTTGTTCGTGCTCTAAATTCATAAATTAAATATGTTTCTCAACTTGAATCATTTTTTACCATGAAATTATATTAATAATTTCTACAATATATATTAAATTTAGTCATTTTTAAAACTAAATAATATTTACTCAATTTTTATTTTTTATATAATTTTTTATTAAACTTAAAAATAATAAATTCAATGTGTTTCTCAATTTTAATCATTTATTACCATAAAATTATGTTAATTTTATAAGTTGTGTTTTTAATATCATAACAACCTATGTTTATTTAGTTTGTATTGTTCAACTCTTTTTCTTAATGTAATTTAATTGATTTTTAATTTTTTAGCTCTTCATAGTCATATTTACCATGTTTTTTAACATTGTACATAAGTGAGTTGGGTGAATTGTGAGGGCCTCTACAATATTTTTTTTATATATATGTTTTTCATATAAAGGAAGTAGCCAAAAAAATATATCAATTATAAATTGTGGTTATGAAATTAATAGTCATATTATCATATCTATTGTCCAACCTTGACCATCACCCACCCATAAAATATAAAAAATTTGAGGATTGTTAAAACAATTCTAAGTGTAACACCCCAAATTTTTTCTATTAATACTACGAATAATTATTATTTATTTTTGTATTTATGAAGATTATTTCCTTATAATTATTTTGATTAATTAAATGGGTTTGATTGAAGTTTTAAAGGTTTTTAATAATAATCATTTCAATCTGATAAATTCTTTTTGAAATGAATATTTATAACAATTTTTAAAATACAGGAATTCAGTTTGAAAATTATAATCAAATAAATTTATTCAACATTTTTAAAAACTAAATTAAAGTTGAATTTCTCAAAAGATAAAACATAAGGTCAGAGGGTGAAGCTTTGATATTTCAAAAATATCCGCGAGAGTTGAAGAAAGGTATCAAAGTTATCAAAGTACTCTAAAAGATGAGTGGTTTCTTTAGGAATAGTAACTAACTCATAACTAATTGTACCGAGTAGTTTGCAGAGGTTATATATTGAATGGTAACTTCGGCCAATAAAATAAAAAAAAAATAATGTATTTGATTTTTAACATTTAATTAATTTTGAAAATTATTTTTTATTATTTAAAAAGAATAAAATAGTTCAAAAAAATTAATAGATGTATACATTTGATTTCTTTTGAGTTTTTTTTTCAAAATAAATTATTATTATTTTTTAACTAAATTGTTAACTTTAGTCATTTTTTTCTAAATTATGTTTATTCATTTTTTTAACAAATAAAAAATTAAACTTAAAATTCATAAATTAAATATGTTTCTCAACTTGAATCATTTTTTACCATGAAATTATATTAATAATTTCTACAATATATATTAAATTTAGTCATTTTTAAAACTAAATAATATTTACTCAATTTTTATTTTTTATATAATTTTTTATTAAACTTAAAAATAATAAATTCAATGTGTTTCTCAATTTTAATCATTTATTACCATAAAATTATGTTAATTTTATAAGTTGTGTTTTTAATATCATAACAACCTATGTTTATTTAGTTTGTATTGTTCAACTCTTTTTCTTAATGTAATTTAATTGATTTTTAATTTTTTAGCTCTTCATAGTCATATATTTTATGTTTTTTTCCAATGTTTTTTCCGTAAAAAATAATATTGGTGGCGACTCCCTATTTTTTAATCTATTTTTCGCCGTCCCGTCGCGATCTCGGTTGCGACAGATGGCGACTCCACTAGGGAAATTTTGAGAGTCATTCCTATAATAATTAATTAAGCAAATTAATAATAAATTTTAAAATGTTTACCTCACCTTTATTTTTAATAAATATTTTCCTTATTCATTATTTGTCTTATTTGTATCTATTTGCGTTGGGTATTTGAACTTTAGGGTCGAAGATTTTGTTATATCATGTTTGTTGTTTCGCAGATTGGGTAGTTTAAGATTACTCCCTTCACACACTTTACTTTCACACACGTTTATGAGCGAGGTCCTATGCCCGGACTTGAGTGCAACCTAGGATAAGTAAGAGGTCGAGTAGTGGTAACCTTCTAGATGTACATCTTGTTTGGTTATCATGAAGGCCTCACCTAGAGTTTAATCCTTTCAAGGGTATTATCACTTCCAATAGTTTACCTATTGTGGTGATTGATATTCTAAAAAGGGGTTATTGGCTCTAGAAACCTGTTTTAGAACTATAGAACCACCTATTGTGAGGAACACATATTAATGGCCCTATAGCCTTTTATTGTTAGGAGAATCCTTCATAAGATGCAAGGGGATCAGTATTCTACCTCTACAGTCAAATAACATAACCTATGCACAAAATAAAGAAACTCTCTCGCTCTCTCTTCCTTTACTACATCATTTTATAACAAGTATCATGCATTTCATATAAAATAGATGAAAATAATTTTTTCATTTCAACAATCATGCAAAATAAATAGATAGAATCATAAATGGCATGTTGCATCCATTTCTAGGTTGTTAAGGGACCATAAAGACCTAATACTCGTTGTGAACATTTTCTAAGAGACATGGAATCAGATTTGAAGAAGACATTGAAGTTGAAGATCAGACAACCTAATTTGAAGAGTTTAAGGGATCTCAGTAGAAAGCTAAAAAATAGCCAACGCCGAACTTTTGTTGTTAGATTTGGAAAGCTTCTTAACCTATTAGAAGTTACCGTGCAAGAAGGAGCTCTCACTGCTTTAGCTCAATTCTACGACCCTCCTTTAAGATGTTTCACCTTCCAAGATTTCCAACTTGCTCCAACAATTGAAGAATTTGAACAAATACTGGATATTCCTTTAGGGAACAAAAAGCCCTACCTATATATGGGTCATTATCCTTCACTAGCTACAACTGCTGCAACCTTGGGGATTGGAGTAAGGGAGTTAGCAAGTAAGAAAGAGATGAAAGGAAGAGTTGATGGTTTCTCAAGAGCCTACTTAGAAGGATATGCATTATGTATGGCAGAAAATGAAAAGTGGGATGGTTTCATGGATGTGCTCGCACTCATCATTTATGGGATTGTTCTATTCCCAAATATTGAAGACTTTGTTGACTTTGCTGCCATTGATGTTTTCTTGGCCTACAAGCATGAGAGGAGAAGCCATGTACCGGCCATTCTTGCTGATACATACCACACACTTAATTTACGCCATGAAAGAAAAGGGGGGATGATTTTGTGTTGTTTGCCTACATTATACTTGTGGTTCATGACTCACATGTTCAAAAAAGGAAGACAGATAGAGACTATAAGCAAAAGCGAATGGGCCCACAACATAGCAAGTCTTAGCGAGAAGACCATCGTGTGGTACACTTGTGAGCAAGACATCAGTGAAGTGATTTGCCAATGTGGAGACTTCCCTAACGTACCACTGATGGGAACCAAAGGGTGCATAAACTACAATCCAGCTCTTGTAATAAGGCAATTTGGTTATCCAATAAGGAGCCCACCTACAGAAGAGTCAATCACTCCCTTCATTGTCTATGAAATGAGTAAATACTTGGATATGCTTAACAGGATTAGACGTGCTTGGGATCGAGTGATTAAGAAAGGAAGAGAGTTGGGGAAAAGAAGTTACACTGTAGAGGGAAGTTATCACCAATGGCTTTGTGAGAGAGTGAAAAAGGTCAAGTTGCCATTTCGTAGCTCGGTTCCAGTTATTGAAGAAACAACAATTCAAGATCCCATGAGTTTGGAGGAAATTGAGGAACTCAAAAAAGAGCTGGAAAAGTCTAAAAACGAAAAAGAAGCATTGAAGAAGGAATTGATACGGACTCGCCAAGAACATAAAGCCTCACAAGAAGAAATTACAAAAGTAAAGAAGTACGTTGAGTTAGCCAACAAACGAGCAAGAATAGAAGAAGAATGCAAGTTAAACACTCGAAGTTGTCTAGAGGCTGCTGATACAGAGCTAAAATTACGAAGAGGAGAGCGAGATGAGGCTAGAGTTAATAGTGAACGATGGAGAGAGGCATGGAAAAAGTCCAAGGAAGCTGAAAGAAGTGCACAAAGGCAACTTGAGGATTTGAAACAACAATTGAAAAGAGTTGTGGCTGAGTATGAAAGTAGAGTCCAAGATGAAAAACAACTAAATGCCAATCTTGTTTCGCAACATCAAGCCATGTTAAATGCAAGAAATCAACATATTATGGAACTAGTAGAGGAAGTGGGGCAATTGAGGAATACTGTTTAAATACATGAAGAAAATCAAAGATTCTGGGCACGTAACCTTGTGAATCGAGTTCAACAAATCAAAGGAATGCTCAGTGATGCCTCTTACTTATTGCAAAGAGCTGAAGGAATGATAAACCCGCTGTCCACTCCCGCAGAGATTCATGCATTCCTTGAGTATTGAAGAGAAATATCATATATGTATTTTGTAATGCTCCACCCTTCTAAACTTTTTGTACTTCACTTTATCTATTTAATGAAGAAGGTTGTTGATGTCTTTCTCTTTACTATTGTTTCACTCCTTCATTTTATGTAACTTCATGCTTATAGTATAAAGGAAGTTTGAAAATAAACGTTCGCGCACAAATTAAATCTGAATCTCGTATTAAATCTAGTACTTAGAACGTGACGTTCTAAAGAAAAAACAACACTAAAGGCACTCATGCAAATTCTTGATTCCATGTTTTGTGAGACTTAGTACCTATGACGTGACGTTTTAGGGAATAGTTTTAGGGGATGTTCACACACGAGCCAGGTGACTTATGGTGCTCTAACAATTTCCCATATACAAAAGCATAATAATTGCATTTTCATATTCATCACATACTCATCACATAATCTTGCACAGTGCGTGAAAGTGAACGGAAAAACAAGTATTGAGGCAAAGAAAATATCCCTACGACACCCTTACTGGACACGCGCCAAGACTAGGATCATGGAGGGAGTAGTGGAAGATTGGGAACAACAACATGACGAGTTGAGAGGAGATGTTAATCAATTGAAAGAACAAATGAGTAAGATTTTGGACATGCTACAATCAATGGAGTCAAGAAGGGATACAAATGGGAATTCGTCTGAGCAACCTCAAGTTACACCTACTTACCCCCCTGGGTTCACTCCTCCACCACAGCCCAACCAAAATACTCAGGTCCAGTTCCCTCCATATGGGTTACCCCAAGGCTATACACCACCGGTGGCTGCAAACACTTTAGAAAATGATCATCACGCTTCCACCATGAACCCTCAAAACCAGATTCATAACACTCAAACTCTATTCCCTCCATATGGCTTGCCTCCGGGAAATACGCAACCAGTGGCTAATAATAATGAGAATAATACCATTACCTCTGTCTTAAACCCACTGAACCAAACACAACCCCAAGATCTGTTCTATTGGATGGAGTTCTACAATAATAGTAGATAAAACTCAACTTTGGAAAATGGTAAAAGAGAATTGTTGTCTAAAAAATTAGAAAGGTAATATAATAATAGAATTATAAAAATAACTCCTTATATGTATCGATTTGGTGGATATAAAAATATAGTTGTAACATTTCTTGGATGGAGTTCTACAATAATAGTAGATAAAACTCAACTTTGGAAAATGGTAAAAGAGAATTGTTGTCTAAAAAATTAGAAAGGTAATATAATAATAGAATTATAAAAATAACTCCTTATATGTATCGATTTGGTGGATATAAAAATATAGTTGTAACATTTCTTCATTTAAATCAATTCTAACTGATATTTTTTAACAATATTAAGACACTTGAAAATGTAAAATTGAGTAATATCTATTATATTAACAACTTTCATACAAAACAAAATATCTACATATTTTAGGTTGAGTTTATTTTTTCATAAACTATAAATAATTAATTACATGAATCGTTAAATATCTCATATTTATATATGACATTATATTATTTATTTTTGTAATTTTTTAAAGTCAAAGAAATTATGGATGACATATTCTATAAAGAATTAAGATTAATTCTCGAAAGGTATGAGATTATTCAATTTAATTATTATTAATTCTTATATATATTTTAGTTCATGTTAATGTTAACTAAAAATAATAGCAAAATGACATTTAATTTCTATCATAAATTACAGGGAAGCTAAAAATTGTCCTGAGGTGGAATCTTTATTTGGTCTTCCTATTAAGGAAATTTTATGATTGTAAAACATAATGTTGTGTAAAATTTTTTATATCATTATATGCCAACAAATGAATTCATTCCATAGATAAGTTATTTTAAATTTTAAGATAATATACATATAAAGGTACGAAGTGCCTCGGGCCCGCTAGTTATAAGTAATAAACATTAGTTTTTAAAGTTAAATTAAATTTCTTTTATACATTTATATATATATATATATATATATATATATATATATGCATTTTCGGGTTTTTATAAATCCTACGTGGCTTTCTTCTGCTTTCTTCGCTTTTGTGCGAGGACGAGAATCACGCTTCTCCCCCCTTTTCTTCGCCTTTTCGTCGTCGCAAATCACCGGAAACGAACAACAAGTTTCTTCGCCTTTCTTTGCTCGTAAACAGTAAATCCATGGAAACAAACACTATCTTAGTGTGAAATGACCTGCCAATGGAGATTGTGATTGTGCACAGGCAAAAAGTTTTCGCCTTTTACAAAATGGTTTGGATCGTGTGTCAGAACATGGAAAAGTTAAACCAAAGATACTAAATTATTAGCAAAAAGGACATTTTTGCATTAATATAAAATATTAGGCACTAAATTTATGAAATTGTTTTTTTATTAAATGCTGTGGGTATTGCACGAGAAGTCTTTTTGTTTTATGCTCATTAGTAGAATTTGATAGAATTACTATGGGACTCAAGACCGTGTAACTCAAATGACAATTTTAGTAATACATTTTAATTATGTTCTTTTAAATATATTTTTATTATTGATAAGTCTATTAAAAATTGTAAAATTTTTGAATTATATTTATACTTTAAGATATATATATATATATATATATATATATATATATAAATGTATAAAAGAAATTTAATTTAACTTTAAAAACTAATGTTTATTACTTATAACTAGCGGGCCCGAGGCACTTCGTACCTTTATATGTATATTATCTTAAAATTTAAAATAACTTATCTATGGAATGAATTCATTTGTTGGCATATAATGATATAAAAAATTTTACACAACATTATGTTTTACAATCATAAAATTTCCTTAATAGGAAGACCAAATAAAGATTCCACCTCAGGACAATTTTTAGCTTCCCTGTAATTTATGATAGAAATTAAATGTCATTTTGCTATTATTTTTAGTTAACATTAACATGAACTAAAATATATATAAGAATTAATAATAATTAAATTGAATAATCTCATACCTTTCGAGAATTAATCTTAATTCTTTATAGAATATGTCATCCATAATTTCTTTGACTTTAAAAAATTACAAAAATAAATAATATAATGTCATATATAAATATGAGATATTTAACGATTCATGTAATTAATTATTTATAGTTTATGAAAAAATAAACTCAACCTAAAATATGTAGATATTTTGTTTTGTATGAAAGTTGTTAATATAATAGATATTACTCAATTTTACATTTTCAAGTGTCTTAATATTGTTAAAAAATATCAGTTAAGTGTGTGATCAACAAGTGAAAAACGTAGGGGAAATCAAAACCTCTATGAGGTTCATTTTTTTGAAATTATGTAGATTTGGGATGATTGAGGGAAACCTATTGGAAGCTGAGATGTGTGGCCTTCACCGAACTGCTATGCATTCTATTGAGAAGTGCGATGAATTTAAGCAGATTCTACAAGATCTGATTGACTCAAACTTGGTTCAAGAAAGTCAATTTCCAAGTGAAGAGGATGTGTTAATGGCTCAATTAAGGTAATATAATAATAGAATTATAAAAATAACTCCTTATATGTATCGATTTGGTGGATATAAAAATATAGTTGTAACATTTCTTCATTTAAATCAATTCTAACTGATATTTTTTAACAATATTAAGACACTTGAAAATGTAAAATTGAGTAATATCTATTATATTAACAACTTTCATACAAAACAAAATATCTACATATTTTAGGTTGAGTTTATTTTTTCATAAACTATAAATAATTAATTACATGAATCGTTAAATATCTCATATTTATATATGACATTATATTATTTATTTTTGTAATTTTTTAAAGTCAAAGAAATTATGGATGACATATTCTATAAAGAATTAAGATTAATTCTCGAAAGGTATGAGATTATTCAATTTAATTATTATTAATTCTTATATATATTTTAGTTCATGTTAATGTTAACTAAAAATAACTCAACCTAAAATATGTATCGATTTGGTGGATATAAAAATATAGTTGTAACATTTCTTCATTTAAATCAATTCTAACTGATATTTTTTAACAATATTAAGACACTTGAAAATGTAAAATTGAGTAATATCTATTATATTAACAACTTTCATACAAAACAAAATATCTACATATTTTAGGTTGAGTTTATTTTTTCATAAACTATAAATAATTAATTACATGAATCGTTAAATATCTCATATTTATATATGACATTATATTATTTATTTTTGTAATTTTTTAAAGTCAAAGAAATTATGGATGACATATTCTATAAAGAATTAAGATTAATTCTCGAAAGGTATGAGATTATTCAATTTAATTATTATTAATTCTTATATATATTTTAGTTCATGTTAATGTTAACTAAAAATAATAGCAAAATGACATTTAATTTCTATCATAAATTACAGGGAAGCTAAAAATTGTCCTGAGGTGGAATCTTTATTTGGTCTTCCTATTAAGGAAATTTTATGATTGTAAAACATAATGTTGTGTAAAATTTTTTATATCATTATATGCCAACAAATGAATTCATTCCATAGATAAGTTATTTTAAATTTTAAGATAATATACATATAAAGGTACGAAGTGCCTCGGGCCCGCTAGTTATAAGTAATAAACATTAGTTTTTAAAGTTAAATTAAATTTCTTTTATACATTTATATATATATATATATATATATATATATATATATCTTAAAGTATAAATATAATTCAAAAATTTTACAATTTTTAATAGACTTATCAATAATAAAAATATATTTAAAAGAACATAATTAAAATGTATTACTAAAATTGTCATTTGAGTTACACGGTCTTGAGTCCCATAGTAATTCTATCAAATTCTACTAATGAGCATAAAACAAAAAGACTTCTCGTGCAAATATGTATCGATTTGGTGGATATAAAAATATAGTTGTAACATTTCTTCATTTAAATCAATTCTAACTGATATTTTTTAACAATATTAAGACACTTGAAAATGTAAAATTGAGTAATATCTATTATATTAACAACTTTCATACAAAACAAAATATCTACATATTTTAGGTTGAGTTTATTTTTTCATAAACTATAAATAATTAATTACATGAATCGTTAAATATCTCATATTTATATATGACATTATATTATTTATTTTTGTAATTTTTTAAAGTCAAAGAAATTATGGATGACATATTCTATAAAGAATTAAGATTAATTCTCGAAAGGTATGAGATTATTCAATTTAATTATTATTAATTCTTATATATATTTTAGTTCATGTTAATGTTAACTAAAAATAATAGCATCAATCTGGGAGGTGAAAATGATAAGAAGGAAGTTAAAGTGAGCACTACCATAAAAGGAGATGAAAGAATGAGGTTATTTAAGCTTTTGACCAACTATGTTGATATCTTTGCATGGACATATCAAGACATGCCTGGGTTAGATTCCAACATAGTTGAGCATCGATTGCCATTAATACTTGAGTATCCACCAATCAAGCAAAAGTTGAGACGCATGAAACCAGAAGTTTCCTTAAAGATCAAAGAAGAGGTCAAGAAGCAACTGGATGCAGGGTTCCTTGCAGTAGCCAAATACCCTCAATGGGTTGCCAATATAGTACCAGTTCCAAAGAAAGATGGAAAAGTCAGAATGTGTGTGGACTACCGAGACCTTAATAGGGCTAGTCCTAAAGATGATTTTCCACTACCTCATATAGACGTTCTGGTAGATAACACTGCCCAACATGCTTTCTTCTCCTTTATGGATGGATTTTCAGGGTACAATCAAATTAAGATGGCTTCTGAAGACATGGAAAAAACCACATTCATTACATCCTGGGGAACATTTTGTTACAAGGTGATGTCATTTGGGTTGAAGAATACTAGAGCAACATATCAACGAGCAATGGTGACTTTGTTCCACGACATGATACACAAAGAAATAGAGGTATATGTTGATGATATGATTGCTAAGTCGAGAACAGGGGCAGAACACATCACTATCCTAGAAAAATTGTTTGAGCGCTTGAGAAAATATAAGCTCCGATTGAATCCTGCTAAGTGTACTTTTGGAGTAAGATCAGGCAAATTGTTGGGATTCGTGGTTAGTGAAAAAGGGATAGAAGTAGATCCCGACAAAGTGCGAGCAATCCTAGAAATGCCAGCTCCTAGCACAGAAAAAGAAGTTCGTGGGTTCTTGGGGAGATTGAATTACACTGCCAGATTTATATCTCAACTGACTGTTACTTGTAACCCAATTTTCAAATTATTGCGCAAAAGTCAACCAATGGTGTGGAATGAAAATTGTCAAAAGGCTTTTGAAAAGATTAAGCAATACTTGCAAGAGCCGCCGATCATAGTACCACCGATACCAGGAAGACCTCTTATACTATATATTTCTGTGCTTGATGAATCTATGGGTTGTGTATTGGGGCAACATGATGCTTCTGGGAAGAAAGAGCAAGCAATTTATTATTTGAGCAAGAAGTTTACAGATTGTGAGATGAGGTACTCCTTATTAGAGCGAACATGTTGTGCATTGGCTTGGGTTGCTCGACGATTGAGGCAATACATGTTAAGCCATACTACATGGTTAGTATCTAAAATGGATCCAATCAAATACATATTCGAGAAGCCTGCTCTCACTGGTCGGATTGCTCGTTGGCAAATGTTGTTGTCAGAATATGATATTATTTATGTCACTCAGAAAGCTGTCAAGGGTAGTGCATTAGCAGAATATCTGGCTCATCAACCCATAGAAGATTACCAATCAATGCAATGCGAATTTCCAGATGAAGACATAATGACATTATTTGATGAGGAAGAATCCATAAACGAAGAAAAATGGACATTGTTGTTTGATGGAGCTTCTAATGCACTGGGGCATGGAATCGGGGCAGTGTTAATTTCTCCAAAAAATCAGTTCATACCTTTTACTGCAAGGTTGGGTTTTGATTGCACTAATAATGTGGCAGAATATGAAGCGTGTGCGATGGGGATTGTAGCAGCCCTAGAATTCACGGCTAACGTGTTGGAGGGATATGGAGACTCAGCATTGGTTGTTCATCAGCTCAAAGGTGAATGGGAGACTCGAGATGCAAAGTTAATCCCATATCACTCATACATTAAGGGGTTGATGGAACAATTTGAAGAAATCACTTTCCAACATATCCCCCGTGAGGATAACCAATTAGTAGACGCTTTGGCCACTTTATCTTCAATGTTTAAGATAAGTCAAGGAAATGAAGTGCCATTAATAAGAATACAAAATCGAGACCAACCAGCATATTGCCAAGCAGTAGAGGAGGAACCAGATGGAAGACCATGATTCTATGATATAAAGCGCTACATAAAAGATAAAGAGTATCCCCCTAATGCTTCAGAAAATGATAAAAAGACATTGAGGAGACTAGCAATGGGATTCTTCTTAAATGGTGATGTGCTTTATAAGAGAAACCATGACATGGTATTGCTCAGATGCGTTGATGCTATTGAAGCCAAGAAAATAGTGGAAGAAGTTCATGAAGGCTCATTCGGAACACACATGAATGGGCATGCAATGGCAAGAAAAATTTTAAGGTCTGGTTATTATTGGTTGACCATGGAATCTGATTGTTGTAGCTAGGTGAGGAAATGCCACAAATGTCAAACATACGCTGACAATATCCATGCACCACCAACACCCTTGAATGTTTTGGCTGCACCATGGCCATTTTCAATGTGGGGAATGGATGTGATTGGCCCAATTAAACCAAAGGCATCAAATGGGCATCGTTTCATCCTCGTAACTATTGACTACTTCACTAAATGGGTCGAAGCAGCTTCTTATGCCAGCGTGACAAGAAATGTGGTAGTTAGATTCATCAAAAGAGATTTAATTTGTCGATATGGTCTACCAAGCCACATCATTACGGATAATGGAACCAATTTGAACAATAAAATGATGAAAGAGTTGTGTGATAATTTCAAAATTCAACACCATAATTCTTCACCATATCGCCCTAAGATGAATGGGGCAGTAGAAGTAGCAAATAAAAATATCAATAAAATTGTTCAAAAAATGGTGGTAACTTACAAAGATTGGCATGATATGCTGGCTTTTTCCTTGCATGGCTATCGCACTTCTGTTCGTACCTCTACTGGGGAAACCCCATATTCTCTCGTGTATGGCATGGAGGTTGAGCTCCCAATTGAGGTAGAAATACCCTCCTTAAGGGTATTGGCCGATGTCAAACTTGAGGAAGCTGAATGGGTACAAATTCGTTATGATCAATTAAATCTCATTGAAGAAAAAAGGCTAAATGCCTTATGTCATGGTCAATTATATCAGAGAAGGGTGAAAAGAGCTTATGATAAGAAAGTTCATCCTCGAGAAATTCAAGAAGGAGATTTGGTGCTCAAGAAGATCCTACCAAACCAAAAAGATCACAGAGAGAAATGGACTCCAAATTATGAAGGACCTTATGTGGTGAAAAAGGCATTTTCAGGAGGAGCTTTAATCCTTACCAATATGGATGGAGAGGATTTATCGCTTCCTGTAAATTCTGATGCAGTCAAGAAATATTTTGCCTAAAAAGGAGATAAATAAAAAGAAAAGGCTCGCTAGGCTGAAAACCTTAACAGGTGGCCTAGGAAAAAGTTAGAGCGACCCGCTAGGCTGAAAACCTTAAAGGGCGGTCTAGGCAAAAGTTAGGGTCAACAACAAAAAAAATCAAAATAGAAAAGGAATCTTAAAGAAAGATGGGTACAACCGTTGAAACTTGAACAAATTGAAGAGTCAATGTACCAAAATATTGAAAAAGCTGCAAACCTTCAAACAAGGGGAAGAGGTTCAACAAAGCATCTAACATCCTCAAAGTTCGTTTGATAGGATTATCAAAGATGAAGACATGAGAAGTTGGCGTTATCACCCAGAGAGCAAGAAAAAGAAACTTTTGGCTTGTTTGTATTTCCCTACTTTAGTATCTCATGATCTTGCTACTTCCCTTTTTGTATCCATTAGACTTTCTAGTAACTGTAACCCTTTACTTGAAATGATAAAATCCCATATTCCCCATAATCATTGATTCTTTGAAGGTGTTTCGCTATATGATATGCTGAAAGTAAAACATGTAATAACATCAAAAAGTATTTCTATTACAATGAATGGACTTAAAGGTCACAAGAAATATGATTGGTCATTAACCGACCCTAATAAAGGCAATAACCCATTGATGAATGAGAACTTTGAACAACATAGTCATAAATACAAGAAGAAGAAAGGGGTTTCCTTGCATGTTGAACGGAAGTTGACTTTAACCCTCACCAGATCTTGGAGCGCTTGTCTTCTTAAGGGGTCAAAGGTTGGAAAAATGAATACAAAGTAATAATAATAAGATGTGCCTAACACTTCATAAAGTTCATTTCACATTACATATCATGCATGCATCTCACCATAAGTTTATATTTCCTTATATCATATAATCTTGGTGCGCCCAAGTTTAAAACCTGTGCAATCCTTGTTTAGGTTTATTGATCCACTATTTTTATATTTTGAGTCCCCGCGCTCATAGCTTTCAATATTTTGGATCCCCGAGTCCACTATTTTTATATTTTGAGTCCCCGCGCTCATAGCTTTCAATATTTTGGATCCCCGAGTCCACTATTTTTATATTTTGAGTCCCCGCGCTCATAGCTTTCAATATTTTGGATCCCCGAGTCCACTGTTTTTATATTTTGAGTCCCCGTGCTCATAGCTTTCAATATTTTGGATCCTCGAGTCCACTGTTTTTATATTTTGAGTCCCCGCACTCATAGCTTTCAATATTTTGGATCCCCGAGTCCACTATTTTTATATTTTGAGTCCCCGCGCTCATAGCTTTCAATATTTTGGATCTCCGAGTCTACTATTTTTATATTTTGAGTCCCCATGCTCATAACTTTCACTATTTTGGATCCCCGAGTCCACTATTTTTATATTTTGAGTCCCCGCGCTCATAGCTTTCAATATTTTGGATCCCCGAGTCCATTGTTTTCATATTTTGAGTCCCCGCGCTCATAAATTTCGCTATTTTGGATCCCCGAGTCCACTATTTTGAGTCCCCGCGCTCATAGCTTTCAATATTTTGGATCCCCGAGTCCACTGTTTTCATATTTTGAGTCTCTATGCTCTTAGCTCTTAATATTTTACCCATCGAGTCCACTACTTTTAATTCAATTTTATTTATTTAACTTAGACCTTTTAATCCATTGCTTTAAAGTTTTTAGATTCTCGTATCTTCCCATTTATGTTTTCAATCTCCATGATTATCTTTTCTTTTAACTTAATTCAAAGTCTTTAAGTTTCATGCCACAGACAAAATTGGAATTAAGTCTTTACTTAAATTTTACTACAAAAAATGAAAATCATTGTTTTCATATTCGTTAGTAAAATTTAAGTAAAGAGGGGGATCTGTTAACTCCAAATTTTGTCTTCCTGTATAAATCAAAAAAGTCCAGTCCATAATATTACAAAATATAATACAGATTAAAAGCAAAAAACAAAAAAAAAACAAAAAAATAAACAACAAAACAAAATAGAAAAATAAGAAGAAAAAACATGTTGCTCGTATCTTCCATTATCCTCCGTGAACCCCAGCAACTGCTCCCCTCAACTACTCTACTACAATTCTCACAGAGCTACCTTACCACTGCAAATAAATCACCATGCCCTGCAAAAATCTCCAAAATCGTCTCTTAACCAGATTCACAAGCCATATCCCTAAATTTAGGGATTTTGGCAGAGAAAGATTAATCAAATTAAAAAATTGTGTGCCTATAAATACCATAACACAAGATGAACAAAAGGAATGAAAAAATTAACAGAAACAGAACAGAGAAACTACGTTAGTTGGAATATAATCGGAAAGAAAAAACTCAAACAAGGAGCACAAGCAGGATCCTCAAAATTGTGGTATCATCTTCACCCACTATTTTTTTTCTCTCCTGTACATATAGTAATACTGGTGTGCGCCTCGTTGTTTTTTTATTTGCGAGTAAAGACGAATAAAAAGAAAAATACTAACCTCAACGATTTGCTGTTCGTGCTGATTTCCAACAACCATAATGTGTTCTTCCATTTTTTTTCTTTTTTTCTTTTCCCTCTCGCTCACTCTGTCACCTCTTTTTCGTGCCCTGTGAGTCTATGGCCAAAACGCAAGGACCACTGTGAGCCACCGCCATCGGAAATTATTTTCGACGACGGTGTTTGCTTCTTCTTCCTTCCCCAAACAAATCCCCACAAGAATCACCGTGGGTCACCTTCAAAAATGATTTCCAACGGTAACCCTCTTCGAGTTACTTTCTTTCACTGCTATTCTCCCTTTCCGCTTCACTTGTTAGGCCAACCGCGGTGGTATCGTGCGTTGATCTTCTTCCGGTTAGCACCAGCGCATAGTCTGCGGAGAGAAATTGGAGAGCTTCTCTCATAACCCTAACGTAAGGGTTTCTGCTGGTTTTCCCCAATTTCTGTTTCTGCTGTTTCACGAATTTAGGGTTATTCTTTTTCTTCCTTTTTATTTTTTTTAATTATGTAAGCCAAGCCCATTTGATGTGTTATTCTTTAGATGGCCAGATTTTTTTTGTTTTGTTCTAAGTGCTTTCAACTCACGTATGGGCCTAGCCCATTTTATTTATTTTTCTGAACAAAATAAGATTTTAGGAGTATAATATGTTGTAATTGAGGCTAATAATTATATACAAAAATTAAGGCAATTGATTTATTTGATTGTTTAAAGTTATTATATGTTGGATTTTCACATAATAATAATAATAATGAGAATGATAAAAATTAGTAACTATTCTACAAAATATTGAGAATAATATCTTTTATGAATATTGAATATATATATCTTTCAAAGAAAGGATTATTTGAATGTACATTCTCTTAATCTTAGGCCTAATAGATGCAAGTTGTAACAACTTGTTATCTTAAAAATTTTATCTAAATTTAACATATAATTAATAATTAGAATATTATAATTAAAAATATTGAAAGTCATTATTTAAATATTTTAGTAGCAAAATAGATAATTAGATGAGACATCTTTTTAATCTATGAGTTTAAGATACAAGTTGTGACAACTTGATATCTTTAAGTTTTTTTCTAAAATAATAAAAAAAATATCTAACCAAAATCTTTTTAATATGTACCACAATAATAACAATATTATTGATAACAAATGATATTTTTTTTAATAAAAAAATAATAATTAAATATCTGGCTTAGGTGTACACCTCTGTCAATTTTTATATTTTGGGATGTATGAGCTGTGTTAGTTCAAAAATCCTAACCTTTTTAAAAGAAAAATAATAAATAAAATTTAATTAAAAAATATCAATACACAAATATTTTCTACCAAAGAACTACGTGACTCTGATTCTTCATTATACATGGAGATACGTAGGAGCAGGAAATCACTCCTGTCGAGCCAAAAAAATAAAAATAACAATATTATCTCATTTTTTAATAATAATATAAATAATTTTAGTACTCATTAAAATAAAAACATTTGTTAAACTATATATTTGATTATTATTGTTGATTCATATTAATGTAAGGTGAGATAAATATTTTAAAAAGTTATAATAAATTTGCTTAATTAATTAAAGGTAATCGTCTTAGGACGAACGTTGTGAGGTGCTAATACCTTCCTCACACGTAATTGACTCCCGAACTCAAAAATTTGGTTTTCGTAGACTATTTTCTATTTTATGTTTTTTTCCAATGTTTTTTCCGTAAAAAATAATATTGGTGGCGACTCCCTATTTTTTAATCTATTTTTCGCCGTCCCGTCGCGATCTCGGTTGCGACAGATGGCGACTCCACTAGGGAAATTTTGAGAGTCATTCCTATAATAATTAATTAAGCAAATTAATAATAAATTTTAAAATGTTTACCTCACCTTTATTTTTAATAAATATTTTCCTTATTCATTATTTGTCTTATTTGTATCTATTTGCGTTGGGTATTTGAACTTTAGGGTCGAAGATTTTGTTATATCATGTTTGTTGTTTCGCAGATTGGGTAGTTTAAGATTACTCCCTTCACACACTTTACTTTCACACACGTTTATGAGCGAGGTCCTATGCCCGGACTTGAGTGCAACCTAGGATAAGTAAGAGGTCGAGTAGTGGTAACCTTCTAGATGTACATCTTGTTTGGTTATCATGAAGGCCTCACCTAGAGTTTAATCCTTTCAAGGGTATTATCACTTCCAATAGTTTACCTATTGTGGTGATTGATACTCTCAAAAAGGGTTATTGGCTCTAGAAACCTGTTTTAGAACTATAGAACCACCTATTGTGAGGAACACATATTAATGGCCCTATAGCCTTTTATTGTTAGGAATATATATATAATTATGTATGAAGATGAAAGGGGGAAAAAGTTGTTGGCAAATTTAGGAGTAACTTGGGAAGAGTAGGGATTCGTTTATTGTAGAAGTAAGTATAGATAAACTTACTTCATTCAATAACTCAAGTTCTACATTAAATTTTAAGGATCCAACTGTTGAATTTAAATTTCTTAATGTATAAATCAAGTTTTCAAATTTTTAAAAAAATTTAAAATTTATTTGATACTTCATTTTATTAATTCAATTTGATGGATAATCATAAAAATATTTTATACATTGATTTGAATTAATGAAATGAAGTATTAAATGATATTTAATTTTTTTTTTTAATTTTACGAACTTGATCTATGCATTAAGAATTTTGAATTTAATGATCGTTAAATTTTGATATGAAACACGAATTATTGAATGAAGTAAGTTTAAATAAATTTATTCTTAAAATACACGAATCCCTCCTAATTTAGAAATAATGTCTTTAACAGAAAAATATTGTTACAAAATCAGTATAAGTTGATTTTTATTCAGTTTTTCTTTTGTTAGATAAGTTCTAAACTTTATATGCATCAACGTAACTTATTTTTTATTTTATAAACTTCAACTGTTATTCAAATCACACGACTTATTTTGCAAACATCTTTTTTATTATAAAAATATAACTAAATTGTAAAAAGTAAATCTCAAACATGCTTTTAGTGTCACTTTTATAAAATGTCAATAAATTTATTATATATTACACCTATATCTGTATATAATATTTTTTATTTACTATTTGTCTCTTTTTTTTATATAATACTTTTTTCTAGTTATCTCTTTCATTAATTGAATTTTATCTAAAAATAAATTTTTAATTAATTAACAACCTTTTTAGGAAAAAATAATGCATACTAGAAAATAATGAGATAATAATTTTCTCTCTTATTAAATTAGAAATATATATTTTTTATATGTTTCACTCCCGTACTTTCTTTTTCCAAACATTAATTAATCACGTAAAACAAATAAGTGTAAAAAATGTTAATTTTAAAAATATTTAACATAATTAGTTGAAAGGATTGAATAAATTATTGTGTTTGAGATCAGATAAAAATATAATAACAAATTTTTAATTCTTATTTATTATTTTTATATATAGAGAAAAATAAAGTAAAGTTATTATTTTCATATAAGAACGAGTTCAATCTCAATAGTTAAATTAAAATAAACAATTTAAATTAAAAAAAAATTATAAATAAAATCACAATTTTTAATCACAAATCATAATTGGAGGCATCAGTTTAACTTTATAAGGACTAACCAATGGTTAGAAATTATATCACTTTAAAGCTATCAATATAGTTGGCAATAAGTTATCTTTAATATTATTGCTTTTATTATTGTCATTACAAACATTGTTATTACTATCATAATATTATCATCATTACCGTTATTATTATCATATTATAGTTTTATGTCCCATCTTTTAATTTAAACTATTTAATTTATTTCAAGAATTAAGATTGAACATTCTCTTCTTCATATAAAATGATATTATTCTATTGACTTTATAAATATACCTATACTTACCATGTATAAAAGGATTAGTGGTTTGTGTTACTTTTTTTTTCCTTTCATTTTTTAAGTCCATTATTTCATTAATTACTTTAAACTACTCAATTTACAAAAATAAATTATACTATTATCTAACTTCAATTCATTTTTTAGTTTTGTAATTTTTTATTTTTCAATAAACATATTTTTCCTCTAGTATATAATATAAGATTTTTTTTAAACATGTAACACCCATTTATCAAATATTTTTATTATTATTGTAATATGGTATTTGGTCAAAATTATTTTTATTATTATAAGAGAATATTATTTTGTATAATCTATAACATTATATAAAGGGGATAAAAAAAGTTTTGGTTTCCTTTAGTCTCTTTTACTCTTTAATAGATAACAAATCACCTCTTAAATTTGTAACTACTTCATTCAAAATTTATAAACCGTCAAACCGCCACTTCACTTCTTATTATAATTTCTATTCTATTCATTTCTCCTGCATCTCTCACTTTTCATATGTATCACACCCTATTCTTTTTATCTCTGGTAAAATCTTTGTCTCTCATTTTCACTTTTTTCTATTATGTATTTTTGTTTTATTGACTTTGCCATATTCCCACATCTTGCATTTTCCATCTCTCTCACACCCTATTTTTTTTTTATCCTTGATACAATCTTTGCCTCTCTTTTTCATGTTTTTCTACTAGGTGTTTTTGTTTTATTGACTTTGTTATATTTGTTGATTGGATTCGCAAGGTAAACCTCTTCTTTGTGTGTGGCCATTGTGATAGCAATTGTAGAGGAGTCATTCTTTCGTACAACACAGTTGGTAATTTCTATTTTCTATTTTGTATCAATAATTGGTTTTCCATTTATCGTGTTTAAAGATAAATTACATAAATAAATAAATGGTAAAACTATCTTATGACATCTTTCGAATACACGATGGATAAATTTAATGGAGACACGAATACTATTTTAAAACTCCATGTTCATTCGTCAAGAAGATAGCAAAATCGTTCTTTATCAGATTTTGCTTATATAATAAATAAATTTATATAAAGAAAGCAAAGCCTTTCTTCATTTACCATGGAGAAAGATAAAGGCAATCTGATAAATTCTTTTTGAAATGAATATTTATAACAATTTTTAAAATACAGGAATTCAGTTTGAAAATTATAATCAAATAAATTTATTCAACATTTTTAAAAACTAAATTAAAGTTGAATTTCTCAAAAGATAAAACATAAGGTCAGAGGGTGAAGCTTTGATATTTCAAAAATATCCGCGAGAGTTGAAGAAAGGTATCAAAGTTATCAAAGTACTCTAAAAGATGAGTGGTTTCTTTAGGAATAGTAACTAACTCATAACTAATTGTACCGAGTAGTTTGCAGAGGTTATATATTGAATGGTAACTTCGGCCAATAAAATAAAAAAAAAATAATGTATTTGATTTTTAACATTTAATTAATTTTGAAAATTATTTTTTATTATTTAAAAAGAATAAAATAGTTCAAAAAAATTAATAGATGTATACATTTGATTTCTTTTGAGTTTTTTTTTCAAAATAAATTATTATTATTTTTTAACTAAATTGTTAACTTTAGTCATTTTTTTCTAAATTATGTTTATTCATTTTTTTAACAAATAAAAAATTAAACTTAAAATTCATAAATTAAATATGTTTCTCAACTTGAATCATTTTTTACCATGAAATTATATTAATAATTTCTACAATATATATTAAATTTAGTCATTTTTAAAACTAAATAATATTTACTCAATTTTTATTTTTTATATAATTTTTTATTAAACTTAAAAATAATAAATTCAATGTGTTTCTCAATTTTAATCATTTATTACCATAAAATTATGTTAATTTTATAAGTTGTGTTTTTAATATCATAACAACCTATGTTTATTTAGTTTGTATTGTTCAACTCTTTTTCTTAATGTAATTTAATTGATTTTTAATTTTTTAGCTCTTCATAGTCATATTTACCATGTTTTTTAACATTGTACATAAGTGAGTTGGGTGAATTGTGAGGGCCTCTACAATATTTTTTTTATATATATGTTTTTCATATAAAGGAAGTAGCCAAAAAAATATATCAATTATAAATTGTGGTTATGAAATTAATAGTCATATTATCATATCTATTGTCCAACCTTGACCATCACCCACCCATAAAATATAAAAAATTTGAGGATTGTTAAAACAATTCTAAGTGTAACACCCCAAATTTGTAACACCCCGAATTTTTCCTATTAATACTACGAATAATTATTATTTATTTTTGTATTTATGAAGATTATTTCCTTATAATTATTTTGATTAATTAAATGGGTTTGATTGAAGTTTTAAAGGTTTTTAATAATAATCATTTATGAAAATTATTTTGTATAAATATTATTAATTATGATATTTTGTTATAATTATTATTTGAAGAAAATCATGTTTTAAATTATATTGATATTTTATTTTAATTTGATATATATATATATATGTTATTTATTTATTTATTAATTAATAATTCTGAATTTTCATAGCTCTGGAACGGGCCGTTCCAGTTTGGGAACGGGCCGTTCCAAATCAAGCATGCGTGGGTAAAATTTTAACCCAGAACGGGTCGTTCCACTTTGGAAACGACCCGTTCCGGATGTGTTTATAAAGGACAAAGTCTTGACTCAGAACGAGTCGTTCTGGGTTTAGAACGGGCCGTTCTAGGAGAGATTTTTGACCATGTTCTATGTGCCCAGAACGGGCCGTTCCGGATTCGGAACGGGCCGTTCTGGCCGCGGCCTGATGCCTATAAATAGAGCGTTTTGCACTCTCTAAAACTCATTTTTTCATTTTCCAATATTTTTCCTCCTTCCTCTCTGAAGGCGAAGGGAAACCTAGAGGGGGCGACCAAACAAGATTTGGCTTCTGCTTATCGAGGTAAGGGGGGAGTGAAAAATCTTGCTCTGGGTGTGGGATTGTATGCTGGGTAGTGGGATTGGCCCCCAATCCTGTGTTTGTTGTATTTTTTGTATGTCTATGTATGAGGGGTTTTTCCCAACTGTATGAATTGAGATTTCTATGGGTTCCTATAGGAAACCCTAAGAGAATGTATTGATAATTGTAAGAGGAAAATTTTAAATGTTTTCTGTTTTACCTTCTGAGTTTTCTGTTGTGTTTCTTGATATTTGTTGAGTGTAAGTATGTGCTTAATTTTGAAAATAAATATGTTTTGATATGATTTAAAGTGCTCTATGGGTTCCTGCGGGAAACCCTATGAGAAATAGGAAAAATATGAATATTTTATGTTTTAATTTCTGATTATTCTGTTATATTCCTTGTTTGATGTGATGTTAAAATATGTATTTAATTTTATAAATAAACGAGTTTTAATATAAATTAAAGTGCTCTGTGAGGCTTTGTGAACATGATGAGAAAATGTGATAATGTGATATGATGATCTAATGTGAAATGTGATTGAGACATGAGATATGAAACGTGATAATGAAATATGATGATGAAATGTGATGACGAATGTGATGATGTGATATGACCATGAGAAATGATAATGTGATATGAGAATGCATAGAGTCTTGATTGACATGCATCATTTGCATAAGTGTTTTAAGGGTACGATATGGAATACACCGCCAGAGAAGGCCCCCTAGTGTAAAAGCTTTGGGGATTAGTCCTTGGGGATAGCTCGGTTTGGAAGTCCCAGTCTCGCCCATTGTGTGCATGGGATGTATCTTGCGCGGCTTAGCTATCCCGACGAGACTCTGGTAGTATATCCTTCTAGTGAGAGTGCGCAGAGGGTGTGACCCGACATGTACTCCTAGACTACTCTTCGTGTATTGCTAGCGGCAATATGCCATGTGATGTTTTACTGGCGCCACATGCATGATAATATGTAGTCCGTGTCCATACATGTGCATTTTCAATGTTATATAATAAATTGATATTTTTATGTCTTGGATGAGTAAGATGTAATATTGTGTTAACATGTCTATGCTATATTTGTATTGTTTGTGTTTGGCTATCCGGTGTGTATTTCTACACTGTGAGCCAGAGTGAGATGTTTCTCACTCCCTTTTCTCGTGTTGTTTTGTTTTGACTGTTATACAGGTGATCATCAGCGTAAGGCTGAGGATGTTGATGACGAAGCTTAGGCTTCTATGTTGGGTTTTGCTCTGATAGGACATGTGACATCGGGACATAGATATGATTAGTGTTAAGATGTTTTTATTAAATTATTTTGGAAAATTCAGTTTTATTTCTTTGTAATTTTACCGACATGTTATTTGTATTAAGTTTATGAATGTGAACTCTTTACCCTTACGTGGTTGGAAATTTGATTTTTAATGATGAAATATTTTATTTTTTTATAATTACTATATATGTATGTTGGGGTAGAGGGTGTCACATTAAGAACACCTATGTTATAATATTCCCTATCTTTTTTATTTTTTGTTTTTTTTTCTCTTTGTGAATAATCATACTTTGATTTATTTGTGAATTTTTAAATTATTTAATTTTTATTTGTTGATATAGTTGATTTTTAATTTCTCCATTAAATTTTTGTTTTCGATTGTTTTTGATGATATAAATTTTTTCATATAGGATTTTATTGGAACCTTACACAACAAATAAAGTTTTGTTTAGATTTTCTTCTTTGATGGCTTTGGGTATGTACTCTAACTTTTTTTTTCCTTTCTTTATTATACTATTTATATTGAACTCAATTATGTGCATGTTTTACTTTTTCTATAATTTTCAAATTTCTATATGATGGTACATAGACATTTTTAGTTCCTCAATATTTACATATTTATATTTTTATTGTATTTTAGTATTTATAACACATATCTATCTATAACATCCATAATCTATAATTTATAATTCATAATTTATAATCTATAATTTATGATCTATAATCTATAACATCTATAATCCATAATCCATAATCTATAACAATAGATATAGGCCTATGTATAAAGAATTTAAAATGACCAATATTCACTCTCAACAATTTACTAGACATGATAAATTTGGAAACTTTTGAATTTTTTTCTACGGTCAAATTAAGATTCAAGGAGATCTTCCTATTATATGAATAGATTAATAGAAAAAATTTGAACATGTATTTTGACACACAAGTAAGTGATAATGTTATTTTTAAATTTTTAATATGAAACTTTATTATCATCATTTTTTTTTCATAATATTACTTATATTTACTATAGGAAGGTGACTTTGAAAAGTTACGGAATATTTGGAAGGACTAATATTCACTCTCAACAATTTGTTGAATTGACAACATGATTAAATTTAATTTAATTTAAACATGAGATCTTCATATATTTTTTTATTATTTATTTATTTAATTTTAAATTTCTTTATTGGTTCATCATTTAAAAGTATATTCTATTGGATGGAGTTCTACAATAATAGTAGATAAAACTCAACTTTGGAAAATGGTAAAAGAGAATTGTTGTCTAAAAAATTAGAAAGGTAATATAATAATAGAATTATAAAAATAACTCCTTATATGTATCGATTTGGTGGATATAAAAATATAGTTGTAACATTTCTTCATTTAAATCAATTCTAACTGATATTTTTTAACAATATTAAGACACTTGAAAATGTAAAATTGAGTAATATCTATTATATTAACAACTTTCATACAAAACAAAATATCTACATATTTTAGGTTGAGTTTATTTTTTCATAAACTATAAATAATTAATTACATGAATCGTTAAATATCTCATATTTATATATGACATTATATTATTTATTTTTGTAATTTTTTAAAGTCAAAGAAATTATGGATGACATATTCTATAAAGAATTAAGATTAATTCTCGAAAGGTATGAGATTATTCAATTTAATTATTATTAATTCTTATATATATTTTAGTTCATGTTAATGTTAACTAAAAATAATAGCAAAATGACATTTAATTTCTATCATAAATTACAGGGAAGCTAAAAATTGTCCTGAGGTGGAATCTTTATTTGGTCTTCCTATTAAGGAAATTTTATGATTGTAAAACATAATGTTGTGTAAAATTTTTTATATCATTATATGCCAACAAATGAATTCATTCCATAGATAAGTTATTTTAAATTTTAAGATAATATACATATAAAGGTACGAAGTGCCTCGGGCCCGCTAGTTATAAGTAATAAACATTAGTTTTTAAAGTTAAATTAAATTTCTTTTATACATTTATATATATATATATATATATATATATATATATATATATAATAAAATAAAAAAGAGATAAAATTAAGTGGGCTGTATTTAGAAAACGGTTATAACAGTTAGTGTAAGACAGTTGTAAAAGGATTGGATTTGGACTGCCATATATGTAAATATAACAGATAGCATTCGTTTAGTAAATTGAAGCAAGAGAGAGAAGCAAGAGTGGATGCTGATAAAGAAGAGGAGCAACGCAACCGCTAAAGACGCCGGAACACAGAGGTCATGTATTATCTTTCTCAAAGAAATCTTAATTTAATAATAATTACACATGTAGGAACCAAAGACGCCAAAAACACAGAGGTGTTGCAACGTTTGATAACCATGCAGAACGTGTTTCAAAATTTGGCTAACAAGTCAGTAACCACAACAGAATAATGATCCATATTTGACAATCCTGGTGACCCTTAAACATTATAGAAAATTTCATGTATATATTTATTTTTTGTCTTTTTCCTGCTTTCATAAATTATGATTGTGAGCCAACAGATTTAACACTTAATTCACCAACTAGTCATACTTGTTTTCCACAGACAATAATTAAGGTTTAGGAACTGATTAAGAACTTCTTCAATATATATATAACCAAATGAAATTTAAATCATAACCTTAAGTTTGTTCCAAAAATTTAAAAACAGTTTATAAAAAGATTATAAGCCATTTCTATGGCTCAGATAAGCTATTCTAAATACTCCCTTTATTGTTGAATTCCCTGGACTTGGTAATCAATTTGTTATTCAATAAAAGACTAGAAACTGTATTATTTTGTAGAAGTTTCTTCTCAACGTCCAGTCACAGCCTAAACTATATTATATAAGGGGTAGCAACTAAACTAGGAAAATGTACATATGGAGGAAGTGAAAGAAATAAAAAATTACCCAAAAAGAAAAATTAAAGCGTCAAAGACGTGTAATATATCAGAGAACCTTGAGTAGCTTAATGACAACTAGAAAAAGAAAATGTAAGCACACGAAAACGAAACAAACTAGACATGAAATATAATTCTATCGAATGAATGAATTCTAAACTCTATCTTTTCGTACTTCAAGAACAAAAAAATCAAAGCGTTTGTTGGATGGGTCCCAATAAATACCAACAGTATCGTACAACTTTAAGTCCTTTCTCTTAGAAAAATCTTTGTTCCAGTTTCCCGTGAAAACATAAGATTTTGATCTTTTCTGAAAAATGAGAGAATGTTTGGTCTTTGTGTCAACATCCCAAATGTCAACTTCATATCCTTTTTCCATCCGATCATCAGAAGCTTCCAACACAGGAAGCACAAATCTCTCTGCTTGTCGTTTCAACACCAAGAGTCCCTTATTCTAATCAAAGAATTGCAACTGCTTCTTGATTTTCCAAGGGCCTGCTTGTGACTCCAGCGTTCCTGGATCTGAATCATGTTCCTGTTCCGTTGTTTCCAAATTTTCTGGAACATTTTGCGGATTCATGATTGCCATAAATTGATCTAGCACATTTTTCTGTTCCATTGTTGGAAAATGTTTTGACACATTCTACTGCTCTATGGTTGTCAAATGTTCTGGCACATTCATCATAGTTTCAAAATGTTGTAGTTGTAGCACATTCTACTGTCCCATGGATGCCAAATATTCTGGCTCATACTGCATGGTTTAAAAATGTTGTAGTTGTAGCAAATTCTGCTACTCTGTAGTTGCCAAAATGTTGTGGTTGTAGCACATTCTGCTGACCCATGGTTGCCACATTTTCTGGAAAATTCTGCTGCTCCATGGTTTCTAAATGTTATGGAAGATTCTGCTGTTCTATTGGTTCCAAATTTTGTTGAACATTCTGCTGCTCTAATTCTACCAAATTTTCTGGAAAATTCTGCTGGTTCTTTATTGCCAAACATAGATCCATCAGATTCAAAGGATCCAGGGTTTCCAAATATTGATCTAGCAGATTCTGTTGGTTCATGGTTGCCAAAAGTTCCAGCACATTTTGATGCTGCTCCGTGATTCCCAAGAATTGATTTAGCTGTTGTAGCACCTTCTGCTTCTTCATGGTTGTCAAACGTGGTAGAAGAAGCACATTTCGCTGCTTCATGGTTGCCAACTGTTCTGGCACATTCTGCATGGTTGCCAAATGTTCCATCACATTTTTCTGCTCCATTGTTGCCAAATTTTCTTGCACATTATGCCGCTCCATAGTTGGAAAATGTTCTTGCACATTCTGTTGCTGTGTGGTTGCCAATTGTTCTCGCACATTCTTCATGGGTTCAAAATGTTGTAGCATATTCTGCTGCTCCATGATTGCCAAATATTTGGGCTCATTCTGCATGGTTTCAAAATGATCTGCAAAAGTCATTATGCTCTCCCTATGTTCATTCTGCATGGTTACCAAATATTCTGGCACATTCTTCTGCTGCATGGTTTCTGAACCTGGCACATTCTGCTGCTCTGTGTTCTTGTGAGTGTTTCTTTCCCT
>NW_017985195.1:12174-69169 GCF_000340665.2 Cajanus cajan | reverse complement strand
TACAAGGGTAACTAAAATTTTTCATTATCTTTTAAAACTATAATTATATATATTGGCTAACATCGCTTTTTATTTCAATTAATTATAATCGTGTCTGGAGCTAATATTTTAAGTGGAAGAAGCAGATCATCAAAGACATTGCACTTCATATACCCTAAGGTTAGCAAATTAATTAATACAGCCAATAATATTTAAATTTATTGACTTTGGAAATAATAGTTATTTGTTTCTCATTTTAGTGTAATAAGCAACAAGACTCATTTGAATGTGGCTATTACATCATGTATTGGATGAGAGCCATAGTTTCTGCGGGTATTACTGATTCTTGGGCGCAGGTAATTCATATCAAAATTTATTTAAGTATATTTACCTTTACGATAATTAACATTGCATATTAATAACACTTAAATTAATGTTTCAGGTCTTTCAAGATCCATCTCAATTGCCTGAAGATGAGATGATCAAGATAAGAGAACAATGGTCAACTTTATTTCTTAAAAGTATATAATAGTTAGATTTCTAAGTTTAGTTAGTTAGATATTATGTTTATAGTTTGATAGCATTGACAAACATATGTTTCATAGCTTTTTTAAGATAATAGGATTTACATTGTCATAATTAATGCTTTTTAATATTTATATATTATTTTCTTTTTATCATTCAATTTTGAAATATTATTTGAATTTCTATTCTGGACTACCTGGTTTAGGTTTGATATTCTGGAATATATATATATGCAGGTGTTGGGTATATCAAAAAATAATAAATGTTTAAAAAAAATGCTAGAATTTACGTCGGACAAGACCATGTCCGACGTAAATTTACGTCGGACCTAGCACTGGCCGACGTAAATTTATGTCGGACATGGTGTTGTTCGACGTAAATTCTGGCATGATTTTCCCCTTTTTAAGCCCCATTTTACGTCGGGCATAGTAAATCTCCGACGTAAATTTACGTCATCTTTGATAGGTGACGTAAATTTACGTCTCCTGTATTAACGTCGGATGCTTTTTCGACGTAAAAGACTTCAAATATCCAACGTTAAAGACCCCTTTTGTACTAGTGCCTTGACCACTAGAGCTCCAAACAACACCTCTAACAACACATAATTTAATGTACAATACATATAATTAAATTATAGCACCACAAAAACAACATTGTTACAAGTATTTCATTTTATTTAATGAGTTACATATATATATATATGATTTTTTTATATAAATATTAATTTATTTATTTTTTTTTGAATAACAATGTTATTGGTATGGAGATACCAATTTTCTTAAGAGAATCCAGATTAGTACCATTCAAACGGACAAATTGTTAGTAATTAATTAACTAATTTTATGTGAAAAAATTTTAGGTTTAAATATATTTTTAACCTTTTAAAATTAACTAATTTTGGCTTTAGTTATTTTCTTTATATTTTATCATCTAAAGTCAAAATTATTATTTTTAATCTTTATTATTTCGTGATCTATATTAACTATACTATTATGTTTAGCATGCGGTAATATATAACACTTCTAAAAAGTATTATAAATCCTTAAAATAAATATTATTTATCTTTTTTAAAATGAAAATCATCCTTTTTCATTATAAAGTTTACACCAAGAATCTATATACTGATTATTTAGCCCGGTCATCTATATACTGATTTTATTTTATCCAACTTAATTAAATATCGAACATGCTATTTAAATACAGCCTTAAAAAAACGTTATTTAATTTTAAATATCATAGTTTCATGCTTATGATTATTTTGCTCTGTCATATCTATATACTGATTTTATTTTACCCAACTTAATTAAATACCTAACGTCGTATTTAAATACAGCCTTAAAAGAAACCTGTTATTTAAATATCATAGTTCTAATTCAAAAGATTATTAATCATGCCAATTAATAATTAACGGTTTCAATCAGTGACCAAAAGCACCAATGGCCAAAGTCGTGAATCACGTTTGCAGCAAAGGTGGGGAAATATATATTATCAGGTCATCTTTACCGACGCAAATTCTAAAGCGATCTCTTTTTATTTTTATATTTTTTACTTTTTATGGGATGCGTAGAAAGTTGTTATTTATTTATTTTTAATTTCTGTGTGCCACAACTTTAAAGTATACCTATATATATATCACTACTAGAATTTCTCTTATTACATGCGACTTTTCCTGCGAATTTTTCATAAAAATTTGCAGGAAACGTTGTTCCTGCAAATTTTTCTGCGAAATTTTATTTGCAGGTAATACCTTCGTGGATAATATATTTTTGCAAATTTTAAAATTCGCAGGAAAGTTTCCTGCAAAAAAAAATTTGCAGGAAATTTTCCTGCAAAAAAGATTTTGCAGGAAACTTTCCTGCAAAAAAATTTCGCAGGAAAATTCGCAGGAAACTTTCCTGCAAATTTTTTCGCAAGAAATTCTTCAGGAATATTTTTTACGAAAAAATTAAAAAAAATTATTATAAATTCTATATTTTAAGAATTCATAATCTTTTATTTTCATGCCTCATACATAATCTTTTAAATTCTAAGATTGTAGATTACAAGCCTAACACTCAACCATACAATTCAACTTGTAAGGTAAGTGTTATTCCAACTTATATACTCTTTAATTGTTTTATTTTCAATCGATGTGGGACTTGAAGATTTTTTAAAATATTAAACTTTTAATTTAAATATATTTTTTATTTTTCCTGCGAATTAAAATTTGCAGGAAAATCCACAGAAAATGTTACCTGCAAAATTTTTCTACCATTTAGTAAACATTACTTGCAAATTTATTTTTGCAAGAAAATCTGCAAGAAACAAAATAAAATTCTTACAATATTTTCTGCAAATTTTTACCATGAAATTTTTTTTTTCTATGCTTATTAAAATTGTAACAAAATTTGTAAGAAATATCTATAAATTATTTTTTGTAGGAAAATTCGCAAAAAAAAATTGCGAATATTTTTGTATAGGAAAATTCGCAAAAAATTTCTGCAAATATTTTTTTGAGAAAAACTCGCAAAAACTTTCTACGAATAATTTTTTGCAAGAAAATTTGCAAACAAATAACACTTTTCTAGTAGTGTATAGAGAGAAAGAGAGGGAGTTATAATTATACCAGTATAATTTTTAGTAAGTATTACACCGCTTAATAACTTTATATTAAATGTGAATTTTGTAAATCCAACCATTAGATTGAAAGTTCATATCATTTTAGACGTGTATATTAAATTTTGTTAAAATTAAACAACTTAAAGATAATCAAAGCATTCATATAATTTAGTTTATTTTAAAATGAATATATTACGACAATTTTTTTTATTACAAAAATTAAGTATCAAATCATCTTAAATTAATATAAAATTTTGTATATATGATATAAGAGATATGAACTTTCAATCTAACGGTTGACTTTACAAAATTCACATTTAATATAAAGTTATTGAAAGGTGTAATACTTAGTAAAAGTTACACCGGTATAATTATAACTCCTCATATATATATATATATATATAGGGGAATGCTAATGTACTCCCACCTATTTTTTAGTGGGAGTATGTTAGCAACCTACACCAATTTTTTAGGACAAAAAAACTAATCATTTATTTTGATTTTGTTAATTCGTACAAAGGATATTATAGTAATTTAATTTAATTTTAAATGAAAATAAAATATTTTTTCTCTCTTATTAATTTCATTCTCAAAATCATTTCTCTCTCTTATTAAATTTCTTCTCCAACTCATTTCTCTTTCTTATTAAATTCTTTCTCTAACTTATTTATCTCTCTCCTATTAAATTCTTTCTTTAATTCATTTCTCTCTCATCTCTCATGATGTCTCCCCCCTCTCTCTCTTAACAAATAAAAATTAATTAATAGAAAAAATAAATGAATTGGAGAGTTAGATTTACAAAATTCACATTTAATATAAAGTTATTGAACAGTGTAATACTTAGTAAAAGTTACACCGGTGTAATTATAACCCCTCATATATATATATATATATATATATATAATATTAAGTGGACTGAAAACATAAATCTAAGTTGCCAGTTAAGAAAATACTGCAAAATAGCTACGTAGTAGCCCAACAACTCCGCTATCTTGCAACATGACTCTCAAAAAGTGATCATCTTTTAGCTTATTCTAACCCTATTCACATGATAAGTATGTGTCATGATCATCGTAATCCAACCACAAGAAAAAATGCAAGGTTAAGCTTAGCTTAAAAAAAAATAGTATAAAATTATTAAACTAACTATACAACAACTTTAGCATACAACATACACCTACAATTCAACAACACACTAGTGCAAAAGACGGATATTACGTTGGTTATTTAGGGGCTTTTACGTCGGATATAGGTCTGACGTTAATGCAGGAGACGTACATTTACGTTGGTTGTCATGGGTCGACGTAAATTTACGTCGGACATTTTTGAGAACTGATGTAAAATTATGCTGCATAAAT
This sequence comes from Cajanus cajan, assembly GCF_000340665.2. Classification (NCBI taxonomy): domain Eukaryota; kingdom Viridiplantae; phylum Streptophyta; class Magnoliopsida; order Fabales; family Fabaceae; genus Cajanus; species Cajanus cajan. Next base: position 64,709 of record NW_017985195.1, on the reverse strand, counting down.
TTACGTCAGACTGTGTTATGTCCGACGTAAGTTTACATCGGACTGTGCTATGTTCGACGTAAATATGAGTTTTTTTTTAAAAAAATTGCTTTATTATTAATACACCTAAAACCTGCATATATACAATCCAGAATCCAAATTCAAGTAGTAAACATAACCCAAGCAGTCCACAGTAATCTCAAAATTTATATTTACAATGACTATCCTAAAAAGAAAATAATGTATAAATAAAAACCATAATTTTAAACAATATAAATCCAATTATCCTAAAAAAACGTACAGAACATAAGTTGCCTATTGCTATGAAACTATGAACATAATATCTAACTATCCAACTAACTAAACTTAGAAATCTAACTAATTTATAGTTTTAAGAAAAAAAGTTGTCCATTCCTCTCTAATCTTTGTGATATCTTCTTCAGCCAATGGAGATGGATCTTGAAAGAATTGAAACATTAATTTAACTGTTGTTAACATGCAATGTTAATTCTCATAAAAGTAAATATACTTAAATAAATGTTGAAATGAATTACCTCCACCCAAGAATTAGTAATACCTGCAGAAACTATGGCTCTCATCCAATACATGATGTAATAGTCACATTCAAACGAGTCTTGTTGCTTATTACACTAAAATGAGAAACAAATAACAATATTATTTTCAAAGTTGATAAATTCAAATTTTATTGCCTCTATTAAATAATTTTCTAACCTTAGGGTATATGAAGTTCAATGTCTTTGATCTGGCTCTTCCACTTAAAATATTAGTTCTAGACACGATTCTAATTAATTCACATAAAAAAGATGTTAGCCAATATATATAGTTACAATTTTAAAACATAATAAAAAATTAAAGTTACCCTTGTAATTGACTTTTCATTTCGTGGCTTGGTCTTCGATGTAGTGAACAAAACCACACCACGGTGTAATCCTTAGGAATGATTACAATTAACTGCCAATGGGACATACATTGTATGACAAAAAAATTAGTTATAAAATTACCATGATTAAAAAACAAATCAAAAAACTAACCCTTCAATGTATGGAGCCATGTATATATGTCTTCTTGAGTCACTCATCCATGTTTGCATATATTGCTACATCTGGACCTTCGTATTCCCTGATTTTTGGATGGATTGAGGCTCAATAAATCCATATACTTGTGCTTTTTCTTGCTCCACACTCAATTTTTCAATTTACCTAACACAATTAATTATTAAAAGTTAAATGTAATTATTGTAATTTTAGACTCATAAAAGAAAATATCACTTACATGACCCATAGCTGTGTGATAGAAATATTTAACATGGAGTTTCCCCCAATAATCCCTAATACGTTAGAAAAGGATATGTGTAGTGGAAAATTAGAGCTGTCAACTCCTAAAACTCTAATGTCCCACTGCAATTGAATTGGTTTCTTCGTCAATCGTGGTAATATGGTTAGAAGCCTAGATATAGGATCATCCTCAGCTTCTACGATATCAGCATTATCAATAACAGCTTCTCTCATGACCTCCTTACCACGATTGATAAAATCCTAAACAAATAATCAAAATTAGTTAAACAATAATGGAATTATAAGAATATAAAAGAGTAATAATAGAATTACCTTTGCCCATGCTGAAAGTGGCATCACCAAATGTTTTGGCCAAGCTAAGAATGTGTCAGTTGCCTGCCCAACTAGTTGAACCTCTGTATTGGGCAAAGGCACTAGAGCAGCAACATCTTGAACTTGGTCAACCACAACTCGTGTCCAGTCTGGCTCTAGAGGGACACCATGGATGGTTGAACCACCCTCAAATACTCAACCAATAGCCATTAACCGTGGGGGGTCATCCTCAACATATAACTCACACTGGTTTGGTACATCAGTGTGAGTATGTTCCCCTGAGGGATCTGGAGCAGCACAACTCCCTTTAGTATTGACTCGAACACCATCATTAGCAACTACAGTCTGTTGTTGAGAACGAGCCAAAAGCTCAAACTTCTGTTCAAACTCTTGTCGCATGTTATTCAATTTTTCTTCAAACTGCATTTGCATTCTCTACATAGCCTCCTGACTGCAAGAGTCAATAGTACTAATCCTCGGTGGTGGTGGACCAAAGTAATCTCGGTGACTCCAAGAACCACCAATATCACGCACACGTCTTGGGTGCTATAGCCTTCTTATGGCTGTTGTGAGTATATCATCCCGACCATGGGGAACAAATGAGTTCTAGGTGGTCTGCTCAACTAAACCCTCCTGCAACATATTAACAATAAGTATACCCTAAACTACACTTATAAATTGAATGAGTTGAAATTAAGAGTTAGTTTGTATATCTTTACTTATTATTTTATCAACAATGACCCTTGCAGACTCAGAAGTCATTTTCCCATCTGATTTTGTTCGAGCTGCTATCCATATCTCATAACGAGGAGGTGGATCCAGAAGGTCAGCAGACTGAACTCCTGATGCCTCTGCCCTAGCCTTCATCAATTTCTTTTTTTTTTTAATTCATATCCCCCTCTTGAAAATAGATGAGGTACATCATTCTTGCTTTGACCTTCTTGGGCAGCTACTCTTTTGGCCTGCAATAATACAAATAAGAAAATGAGATTAAAATATACCTTAAGTATTTGTGTCAATGTAAGAATTATGAATAACTAACCTACCAAGAAAGGTCCAAACGACTGGCACGAAATTGCATCCACACCTCGTCAGTAATCTGGTACTTTAGACAAGGAGTCTCATTTTTTCGCTCTCCAAATACATACTCCCGTGTCAAGAAAGTCTTGAAGTTTCTCCACCTGGTGGCAAGGGCAGATAACATCTTCCTCCTCATGATCTCAGTGTTGGGAATGTCAAAATTTTGCTATCAAAATAACAACAAATAATAAATAACGTATTTAAGTTATATAATATTGAAGGGATGTGCAAGTATATACCTGAATATCCTGCCACATGACGTTCTTGTCAACCTCCTCAACGTCATCCCATGATAGAATGATAATAGAAACATGACGTCGAGCTATGACTCCCAAATAGCTCCTAAACTTGGCAACATTTGGCCTGACGCCTTGCCAAAACGAGGATCCACATCAACTTGTGTCCGCTCCTTAGCAATGCGTCTAGCTGTCAACCCAGACAATTGGGTGACAGATCTACCTTCCCTCCTTACACTGCCAGACCCTAAATCTGTCATAACCCTGAAAAAATAAAACTCTCATTATTAAAACAACAAATTAACTAAATAGACAAATAAAGTAAAAAGGATAATAACAATATAGCAATAAAATAACTAATAAAACAACGAATAATACACAAACACAAACCTATTAGGTTGGTCCCTCTTAATAATTAAATTCTCCTTCTTTAATGCAACTGGAACAACCCGTTCTGAAACCAGAACGATCCGTTATAGATGCATTAATTTTGTGTTAATTGTCCATCTGGAATGGCCTGTTCTAAACCGGAACGGCCCGTTCCAGATGAACAATTAAAAAATAATAACTACAACCAGAACGGCCCGTTCTGGTTGCAGAACGGGCCATTCCAGATGAATCATTCATAAAATAGCTAATGCAAGTCACGATTTTTGAAACTAACCTCAAATGTGCAGGCCCAATGCAAATCTCAGGATATCAAGAACGTGCAGAAGAACTCAGGATCAGAAACTCAGATTCTTTACTCTTTTGTTCACAAATAAACTAAGGCACATGCGAGAAGAGAATGAAAAGGTGGGGATATTTAAACTCATTTACGTTAGACGTTGTAGGGTCTGACGTAAATTATACAATCTATGTCGGCCACAATAGACGTCTGGCATAGATTGTCTAATTTACGTCGGTCCCTACAACGTCCGATGTAAATGAGTTCATTATTAATTACAATACTGCCACCGTATCTTTTTTACGTCGTATTTTGGTATCTGTGACGTAAAAGAGGTGACGTAATAGCCCAATTTTCCACTAATGACATATCCTACTTGATACATAGACCACACAACTTACTAGCATACTAACTTAGTATATCAATAATACAACTTCTTAGCACAACACGTGATCAACATAATAGTTGACAAAAGAACAACTTAAACAAGATTACAACATAGCAACATATATTAACTTTCAACATATATCAAGTTAACAACATATCAACACAAGAACATGATGCGTCGTCACACATTTCAATTAAGAGATTTCTTTTAACACATGTGAGTACTCTAAGTGGTTTGACCCCAAAATCAACTTAACAACGTGATCTTTATGGGCTTGCAAGATTAACAACAAATTTGGATATCAATCCCCAACATGACATGATTTCTCAAATTTCGTCACTTGAACTAGAAAAGTCAAATATTCTTATCAGGGTTTAGATAGCTTAGGTGTGAGCCTACCACAACCTTAGCATGCATAACTAAGCCTATATGGAATTAGCCCACCAACTACCCTACAAAATACTATGCCCCTTCTAGTATGTATAAGTTAGGGAATTTGGCCCCCATCCTTATACCTTACTCAGTTCTTCACTTCATACATGTATGGCTCAACCTTGCCCCAATATGATTCTATATTGGTCATTTTTAATCAATTTGGCTCGGCCTGACCCCTATATTGTATTAACTAAGGACCAAAAGGAGACTAAACACTCCACTCCAAGAGACAACTATACTCAAGAAGGATTTTTCAACAACTGAGCTTGTAGAGCTCCACAACACCATATCCTCACAATGGAATATTCATCTTTTAAAACAACACCTTTCCTCTCTAGTCCCATGTCAATCATCATAGTATAAGTACATGCATTAAGCATTCACAACATAATCCAACACTACACATCCTATCATCGTACAACTATACTATAAATTAAATTATGACTTTCATTTATAGTCAACTTGCAATTTAAGCAACTAAACATCATTATACATCATCCTAGATCCGTGCATAATGAACTAGAATCACACAATCACATAACTCATGTGAGTAATCTATTTAACACATATTCAACACTTACTCAAATAAACAACAAATTCTCATTTAGTAACCCATGCTCGATGCCAATCTACTAGCGCTCGACATGGATGAGGTAAAGAACCTTTGTGTTAATCGCGTCTGATGTAACTATACCTACTTTTGACCAAAATTGGACAAAATGTCTCTATTTGACTCATGTCTAATGCCATTCAACCTAGGCTCGGCTTGGTCCAAGCAAAGAACTACTACCTTGATCATGCCTAGCACCACTCAACTAGGGTTTGGCATCGCCATGTCAAAGAGCCTTTGAGGCAACCATGCCTAATACCCCTTAACCCATGTTCAATGTGACTAAGTCAGAGAGCTCGCCTCTAACTCACACTCGAAGCTACCAATTTCGTGCTCAATGTTAGTGAGGTAGAGGAGCCTCTAGCCTACATCATGCCTAGGGGTGAGTATATGGACTAGTCTGACCCATTTAAGGCCTAAACCATGAAGCTTGCATTTTTAACGGGCTAGATAATCCCGACCCGTGAAATAAATGGATTATTTTTTAGGGTCCGTATTCAGCCCATGAAAGCCATGGATAAACAGGCTAGTCCGTGAACCCAATTATTTTTACCCTAAACCCAATTATGTTTGATTTGTTTTAATAAATATTGAAAAAATCAATGAGCTTTGTTTCTCCTTCCTTAATCTATGAAAACATAAAGGAAAAAATACATAAAAATTAATATAAATATATTTGTAACAACATGAAACATTGGTAATAATATATCAAACTCTTGAAAAGCAAAGTTTACATATACTAACAAAAAATTGTTGTTCTTACATGGGCTACCCGCAGGGTTCACATGCGAAGTCCACGAAGTCCATAGACTTTGCAGGCCGGGCCAGAAACTTTATTATTCTTATATGAATTTTAAAAATTGGATCCATATCCATGTGGACCACAGGCTAAACGGACCGGTCTGCAGGCTTGAGTCCATATACCCACCCCTAATCACACCTGAAATCATGAAGTTGCCCCCGACACGATGGTGATTCCTACACTTGGTAGAATGTACAATTTTGGCTCTCATTGCTTGAAATTCAGTTCAAAGTAACATGCAATACCAAAAATCACAATAACTACACATCATAAACAACTCATATGTACAATTGTTAAGTCCCATTTCTACTTACTTTCTAATACAAATTATTAAGCAAATTTAACTCCTTCATTCAATCTTGCATAATATTTGTTCTCTCTTGATTCAAATTTTGTGCATATATAGCTAACTCAAAAAATTCATCTAACAATACCCTCATACACTTTATTTTTTGTGTAGGTATTAAGTAGAAGAGTTGATGATGAGGATCCATGGAATTGGAGCTTGAAAGAGCCAAAAATGAAAAGCTAAGGAGTAGGAGAAAGTACTTTGCGCTGGACTTATACGTTGGTGTCTCGGGCATGCTCAAGATAGAGAGCATCACTCTCTGAAATTCACTATTGTGTCGGGCAAATATGTATTTGCACTGGACATGATTTTAGGTAGAGAACAACAACTCACTAGAAGATTTTGTGTCGAGCACGAAAATATATTGCACCAGGCGCGTAGAACCTACCCTAACTCATCCAACTCGTATTTGAACACATTTTCAAGGGTTTTCCCCTCATTCACACAAGGGGTGATTTCTAGGAACTGTGAAAGGGATTTCTATTGCTTGGGATTGTGCCATGTGTGAATCTTTCCTTCAGTTCTTCCATTTTCTCTTCCATCACTAATTTTGATTTGCCCTCAATATTTTTGAATGGTTGTACCCAATTTTTTTGGGGTTAAATGTAACTAACTAAACTCTTATGTATTATCTATCCTATCAATGATAAATGCTTATTTGATTCATTGTTGTATTGTGTTTCTATTTTTAATGCTTGCTTTGGATTGATCTTCCATTGCTTGATATAGGCTTCATTGCGTGTTGGAAAATTACCTTTATAACTAGTTTTGAAGAAAAATACCTAATGGAAATTGTATCTAGGAATGGAGCTTGACCCATTAGTAGTCTCAAACCGTAGTCATTAATGAGGGTTCATATATTGGATACTCGAGGGATTGATATCCAATATATGTTCCTAGGCTCCTTCTCTAAGGAATTAGGATACTTATGGGGTGACTAAACAATGTTTGAACAAAAGAAGAATTAATTCATAAAAGTGTAGTTCGGTGAAGTCTAACCCTCACAATTTCACAATTCCACATGATCATGTCTTACCCCTTCCATACACGTAAACTATCATTTACTTCCATATGAGTCATGAATTATATAATGGAATCATTTTTTAGTCACTAATAGTTATTAAAGGCTTATTTTACCTTATCTAGTCCCTGTGGATATCTCATATATATTACTTGAACGATCGGTGCACTTGCCGTGTTTTTGAGTCCTTGGTTAGAAATTCAATTAAATTTCGTAGGAAGAAAAACTAACCTTAATGGAAGCTCAACAACAATATATTTCAACATGCAACCCAACAATCACTCATCAACACTTTCTTCTTAAATTCTTTAGAAACCCACAAAAAATCTCAAAATATTAGCATTTTGTGACACTCATTACCCCTAAGGAAATATTAAAATTGTTGCAAATACAATAACTGTAATGGTCTTCAAGTTTAGTAATGTTCACAAAATTCAAAACATGTTATTCAATCGAAAGAATATCTTCATAAGATAACAAATAAAATGTTTAACATTAATCGTAACTCAATAATAAGAAAATCTTATGCTACACCCAATGGTGTCACATCCTATCAAAGTATATGCACCCCCAACAAGACTCCTACCTCGTCACTAGGGATGGGAATATGCTAAATCTTAAATAGGAGTCTATGAGTTGACCTTTTTAAAGGCTAGAATGATCTAACCTGTTTAATAAAAATGCTAAGTTTAGACTTTTAGAAAAGCCTATTTATTTAAAAAGGTTAAGCTTGAGCTTACAAAAAAGTCTGTTAGGCCTAATAGGCCAACCTATTTATATATATAATATAATAAAAAAATAAATAAATATATATATATATAGCAAAAATCATGCATCATAACCTTTAGTAAAATAAAAAAAAAAACATGATAAAATTTAGGTAGAAAATAAATATCATGCATCTCCTAGATATATATATATATTTATTAATATTAATAAAAAAATAATTGTATTGAATAATTGTGTCATGATTTTAAATTACTAAATTTTTCTATAATCAAACCAATAATTTGAATAAGTATTATCATAACTATTTTTATTTTTTAAAATAGGAGTTGGTTATTGAAAGTATGTTAAATGAGATAATTGAAATAATTAAAAATATTTAAAACTAAAATTAACTATTTTATCATAGCCTGTGCATGAGTGTACGTTAGTGTATATGCATGTACATGAATTGTCCTTTTAACAGAAAATAATTTCATTTATCCTCTCTTTGTGGCATTGTATACATACTCATACCCTAGAGATCATCTCATGTACAATAAGTATTTTTTTGTTTATAAATTGTTATCATGACTATTTTAGTTTGTTAAATCACGAGACAATTATTTAGAATATGTCAAACAAGATATTAGATATAGGAAACATTTAAAATATTCTTTGTATAAAATTATACTTTTTCATTATAAAGTTTACCCCAACATATGTAACTATACATAAATTTTCCCTCTAATAGAAAATGATTTACTTTTTTCCCTCTTTGTGACATTGTATATATTTAAAATTTTAAATTATAATAATATTGAGTAAACTATATTCTTTGTTGCTTTTTTAAAATTTAAGTTTATTGGCCTAATTAACATTATTAATATAAAATAGGCTTTTAAATAAGCTAATAGGCCAGACAAGACTTATAAATAAAGCCTATGATAGATAATATGTCAGGCTTAAACTTTAATTGTACAATAGTCGTGACCCTCATATTCAAAGTCTGGCCTAGCTTGACTAATTCTCATTCCTACTCATTGTCTACATCATCAACATGATAATCATTACCCATAACACACTCAACATTTAACAACAGAAAATAGAGGAGTGAGAAACCTCTCACTCTAATATAGCTAACATATGTTAAAAAGAACAAAGTAGAATTTCTAATTCATAATAGGCAATAATGTAATTACAAAGATAACAATTAGTTCAAATTCTCAATAACTTCACTTGTGGCGCGAAGGCTTATACTCATGGCCCAAAGTTAGTCTCATGGCCCAAGGGCTTATACTCATGGACTAAAGGCTTATACTTGTAGCCTAAAGGCTTATACCTGTGGCCCAAAGGCTTATACCCATGGCTTGAAGGCTTATACTCGTGGGCCGAAGACTTATATTCATGGCGCATATCTCATACTCATAACACACGAATCATACCCAATCATTGCACATATCTTATGTATACTCAAGACACATATATATCACATACTCAATCGTCACACATATCTCACACCATGTAAATTCACAATCAATCATGCAATTCCATTACACATTTTGTAACATTAATCTATTCACATTCCTCATCACATTCTACTCTACATATCCTCATAAATTAACAAATATAGCACAAAGACTCTCGTCATGCGCTTGTAATTGGCATTTAACTTTGTGGCTTGGTTTTCGATGTAGTGAACAAAACCACACCATGGTGTATTCCTTAAGAATGATTACCATTAATTGCCAATGGGACCTACATTATATGACAAACAAATTAGTTATAAAATTACCATGATTAAAAAACCAATTAAAATACTAACCCGTCAATGTATGGAGCCATGAATATATCTCTTCTTGAGTCACTCATCCATGTTTGCATATATTGCTGGATCTGGACTTGAGTGTTTCCTGATTTTTGGATTGATTGAGGCTCAATAAATCCATATACTTCTGCTTGTGCTTGCTCCACACTCAATTTGTCCATGTACCTAACACAAATAATTATTATAAGTTAAATGTAATTATTGTAAATTTAGACTCATAAAAGAAAATATGACTTACATGGCCCACAGCTGTATGATAGATATATTTAACATGGAGTTTCCCCCAACAATCTCTAATGCATCAGGCAGAGATATGTATAGTGGAACATCAGAGCTATCAACTCCAAAAACTCTAATGTCCCACTGCAATTGAATTGGCTTCTTCTTTAATCGTGGTAATATGATTAGAAGCTTAGATATGGGATCACCCTCAGCTTCTACGATATCAGCATCATCAACATGAGGTTCTCTCATGACCTCCTTACCACGATTGATAAAATCCTAAAGAAATAATCAAAATTAGTTAAACAATAATAGAATTATAAGAATATAAAAGAGCAATAATATAATTACCTTTGCCCGTGCTGAAAGCGGCATGACCAAACGTTTTGGCCAAGCTAAGAATGTGTCGGTTGCCTGCCCCACTAGTTGAACCTCTGTATTGGGCAAAGGCACTGGAGCAGCAGCATCTTGAACTTGGTCAACCACAACCCGTGTCCAGTCTGGCTATAGAGGGACACCATGGATGGTTGAGCCACCCTCAAATACTCGGCCAATAGCTAATAACCGTGGGGGGTCATCCTGAACATATAACTCACACTCGTTTGGTACATTAGTGTGAGTTTGATCCGGTGAGGGATTTGGAGCATCACAACTCCCTTTAGTGCTGACTCGAACACCATCATGAGCAACTGCAGTCTGTTGCTGAGAACGAGCCAAAAGTTCAAACTTTTGTTCAAACTCTTTTTGAATATTCTTCAATCTCTCTTGAAACTGACTCTCCAATCTCTGCTCCATTCTCTGCATATCCTCTTGACTGCAAGAGTCAATAATGCTCCTCAATGATCAGGCACCAAAAAAATCTCAGTGGCTCCAAGAACCACCAACACCAAGCACACGGCCTCCGTGCTCTTGCCTTTCTATGGCCGGTTTGAGGATATCATTCCGACCATCGGAAGGAAATGAGCCCTGGGTGCTCTACTGGACTAAGCCCTCCTACAACATATTAACAATAAGTATACCCTAAACTACACTTATGAATTAAATGAGTTGAAATGAAGAATCTTAATTTGTATATTTTTACTTACTATTTTCCACATCCTTGCCCGAGTGGGGTCACTCGGGAGGGAAGCCTCTTTGTAAGAATTCCTAAGGCACATCTTTGGCCGAGTGGGGTCACTCAGGAGGGAAGCCTCTTTGTACGAATTCCGAAGGCACATCCTTGGTCGAGTGGGGTGTGTGAAAATGAGATAAATGAGGGTCTATTTATAGGAATTCTGGCTCACCTACCGGAACGGCCTGTACTGAAAGCGGAACGGCCCGTTCCGGAACCTTCAAGTATACACAAAATTTTCCACTAGAACGGGTCGTTCCAACTAAAATATTTTAAGCATTTTTCTTATTCCGAAACGGCCCATTTCACTTTGGGAACGGCCCGTTCTGGAACAACCCAAATAGGCAAATTTTCTACTTTGGAACGACCTGTTCTGCTACTTAAAAATGGGTTCATTTTCATCATTTGGAACGGCCCGTTCCACTTTTGGAACGGCCCGTTCCGGGCTACTGATCCACCCTAATTAGGCCCTTGGCCTAGTGAAAATTGGGCTATTACACCCAACACATATATTTTAATAATGTAAATAAATAAAGAAATAAAATTTTCAACATTGGTAAAAGGCTCCACATAAACCTTCATGAATGTTCTTCAATATCTAAAATAATTAAAAATAAAACTTGGAAAATAAAACATGAGAGTTTACAAATTGTTTTCAAAAGAATAAGTATAACTCCAAAGGCATATAAAAATCCATGTCCTAGAAATCCTTTACCCTGGTATCACAATATCAAAGCACACCCGCAACTCAACTGTTGGCATTTTGGATGTCATTCATAGCTGGATCTTCCTCACCTAAAATATCCATAAATTATACAGTCATAAAAGATAACATCTATATGCAAAGCACACAAAGAAACCTCACAACATAATTTCCATTACAACTCATTATACAATTACAATTTCCATCAGGTTCATACACCTCAAGTTCTACCAATAATAAGTCAACATTTCATCATCAAATGTCAATCATACATATACACCACCATCACACAATCAACATTATTTCATGCTCACGCCACCGTTGTCACATCACTCGATCAACGTCGTGCCATGCCGACATATGTACTCATTGCCACATGCATCATACAACCAACATTATGTCATGCTCACGCCACCCCTATAGAAGCTCATGCTCAAGGTCGTGCCACATCGACATACATGCTAATTATCACAGACGTCCCACACTATTCCATGCTAACGCCACTCCTGTAGCAGCTCATGCTCAGGGTTGTGCAACACCGACATAGGTGCTAATTATCACACACGTCCCACATTATGTCATGCTCACGCCACCCCTGTAGCACCTCATGCTCAAGGTCGTGCCACACATGCATTTGTGCCAAGACATCACACCTCATTTCATAACTCAATTGTCATATCACACACACAATCAACATTTCCACTCAAAATAATAAGTCATACACAAAATTTGCACTACATGCTCATACACATCAATATCATTACCAAGCATGCATATGAATCAAGCACCAATTTACATCATATATCATTCATATATGAACCAACTCTGCAACCTAGTAGCATACTGCTTTAAACAACTTTTCAATCCACATAATAACACCTTAGAACATCAAAATAACATACGTCTCCCTTTGACAACTATCAAAGAAAACAGCATAGAGAGTTATACTTATCCAAATAAGCTCAAACCTATCTCAAAAGAAATATAAGAGGATAATCTAAAACTCTTATGAATACATGAAATTCTAAAAAAATCATCTACTTAGCTAAAAACTTCAAAAACCGCAACAAATATAGTTCATGCTGACAGCTTGACCCATGTTCACTAAAACATCCATAACTAGATTTCTAGACCTCTTTTTTAGGTGATTCTAACGCTATTGGAAAGCTAACATACAAGGCTACAACTTTTATAGAGACAACAAAGTCTAATTCGGAAAGCACAAAACCGCTCAGCGCCTTCCAAAGCGCTCAACGCTTTACCTCTAGGAATTCTCCTCTACCACGCAGCCCTCGAAGGGCTCAGCCCTTTCGAACGGCTCAGCCATTTGAAAAGCACTCAGCCTTTTTCCTACAGGGATCCTTCCTTATCACACAACCCCTAAAGGGCTCAGCCCTTTCAAACGGCTTAGTCGTTTGATGATAACGGCCTCTATACCTGAAACTCAAAAAATTCATTATGTGACCCCTAGAATCCATCCCCATAACTACAGATTTCACTTTGTACGAATTCCAAAGGCACATCCTTGGCCGAGTGGGGTCACTTGGGAGGGAAGCCTCTTTGTACGAATTATGAAGCCACATCCTTGGCCGAGTGGGGTCACTCGGGAGGGAAGCCTCTTTGTACGAATTCCGAAGGCACATCTTTTGCCGAGTGGGGTCACTCGGGAGGAAAGCCTCTGTACGAATTCTGAAGGCACATCCTTGGCCAAGTGGGGTCACTCGAGAGGGAAGCCTCTTTCACGAAAAAATAAAAGTATAAACAAGAGTAGGAATACCAGCAAATGAATTTCATTAATGGGTGCCTCGTTTAAAACCTTGTCGGCCAAAACCCCTTTTCACTTTTTTATAAGGGGAGAAAAGACCGATCAAGGAAAAGAGTGCACCATGTGTGTACGTCGGCTACTTTATCATTATACAAATTAACTGTAATAGGTCTTCAAGTGAGTTGAATTCCACATCCTGGGAATGATTCTTCCCGAGAGCTCTTCTAGCTTGTATGCTCCATTCTGAAGGTTGTGTCAGATTCTGAATGGGCCTTCCCAGTTGGCAGCTAACTTTCCTTCTTTGGGGTTGCATCTTACCGATCCTTGTACCCTCCAAACAAGGTCTCCCTCATGAAACTCCCTCTTTGAGAGTGTGGAGTTGAATCGCCTGACCATTCATTGCTTGCAGGCTTCGGCCATGATCTGGGCCTTAGTGCGAACTTCATCGATCATATCTACCTCTGCTCGGAGGGATTCCTCATTTTCGTTCTCATCGAAATGTTGTCACCGAAATGATGGCTCCCCGACATCCTTGGCCGAGTGGGGTCACTTGGGAGGGAAGCCTCTTTGTACGAATTATGAAGCCACATCCTTGGCCGAGTGGGGTCACTCGGGAGGGAAGCCTCTTTGTACGAATTCCGAAGGCACATCTTTTGCCGAGTGGGGTCACTCGGGAGGGAAGCCTCTGTACGAATTCTGAAGGCACATCCTTGGCCAAGTGGGGTCACTCGAGAGGGAAGCCTCTTTCACGAAAAAATAAAAGTATAAACAAGAGTAGGAATACCAGCAAATGAATTTCATTAATGGGTGCCTCGTTTAAAACCTTGTCGGCCAAAACCCCTTTTCACTTTTTTATAAGGGGAGAAAAGACCGATCAAGGAAAAGAGTGCACCATGTGTGTACGTCGGCTACTTTATCATTATACAAATTAACTGTAATAGGTCTTCAAGTGAGTTGAATTTCTCCAACTTCTTGACGTATCTGATTCAAACATCAAACATATGGCAATAATATGCCGCTTTGCTGGGTTTCCCATTTTCTCTTGCATATTGTAAGAACTCTTCAACTCCATTCCTGTACTCTTGACTAATGCGACTTGCATTCATCCAACTTCGATTCATTATCTATATATTGACACAAATTAACTGTTGACTCAGTTATTTATAATTTTTCTAACCTAAACTACAAACCTAAAAAATCGATAATAATTTCGGATAAAATCCAAAAATATTTATACAAATACGATGGTAAACTAAAGGCCAATCCTAGAAAAAGTCAATATTTAATGCATTTGCAACAGCCCGTACTGAAATCAGAACGGGCCGTTCGAGATCAACAATATACAAAGCAAAAAATTTAAGCAGAACGGGCCGTTCTCCATGCAGAACGGCTCGTTCCAGGGGAAAAATAGCAAAAAAAAAAGAAAATAATTACGTGGACAACAAACTAACCTCAAACGACCAACGTACACACACTTAGAGACTTGGATACGTTGAATGTAGCACTAAACGCAGTGGGAGACTCAGAAATTCAGAGAAAATCAGAGGAATTTTGTGTAAATAGTGAGCGCAGGAATGGAAAACGAAAAGTTGGGGAATATAAGACAATTTTTACGTCGGCTTGGGGTGGTCCGACGTAAATTTACGTCGGCCTAGGGAGAGGTCCGACGTAAATTTATGTCGGATTACGTGGGACAAACGTAAAGTTACGTCGGACTACATGGGGCCGACGTAAAGTTACGTCGAACTACGTGGGGCCGACGTAAATTCACTAATTTACGTCGGACTGTGGGGGGTCCGACGTAAATTAGTCTCCACTTATTTATGAAACTGCCACCGCATTTTTACAACGTCGGTGTTTGCGGTTTGCGACGTAAATTACGTGACGTAAATACCCTTTTTTGCACTGGTGAGGAAAGAAAAGAAAAGAAAAATAAAGATTAAGCAATGACAAAAAAAATGTGGGATTAAAGAAGGATAGATTGGGAGTTATTCATATGTCATTTCATCTGTAATCCTTTTTCTATTTCTTCTTTTAATTCCTGTCTAAGCTAAAAGAGACCTTTTCTTTGTGATTCATTCCACAGTTAATTTATCCTTTAATTATATTTCCCCAGTCAAAATAAGGACAATTACCTCCGTGTTGTTCCCCACTCTTCTTCTACTTTTCAAGCCCAAAAGTAACTATTTCACCTTGGGGCAATGTTTTCATCTCCCACTTCACAACCGTAATATTAACTAGAATAATTGTTTAATCCATTTTCACTCCATACTTTTTTTACAAATCGAGGCAACTCATACCAATAATAATAATAATAATAATATTAATAATTATTGTTCTTACCGGAAATCGGTCGTAGGGATGATCCATCCAGTAAGATCGATGAGCCTTCTTTGCTGGTACACTTGATGCTCCAAGGCGAGGTTGGTACCTGCAAAAGAGACTCCGATGCTAAAGTTAGGGTTTGTATGATGATTAGTCTCGTATAAGTAATGCACGTACCTTAGTATGGATTAGGGTTATTTTGGGCCCTGGCCTGAGATTAGATGAGATATGATCAGATAATATGTCTTATCTGGGGCGAGATTCTCTGAGATCAGTTATGATCTCCTTGAATGTCGAGCTGACATCGGGTAGCGCATGCCCGAGGTCCTTTTATGCAGTGACGCCGAGCTTAGAGCTCGGCTTTATGATATGGATAGTACACTAGCACGCCGAGCTCTGAAGATCGTAGGTCGAAGAGTTAAGTCCGAGCTTGTCAAGTGGTCGTGACCTTTCGTGTGTGCTCACTTGTTGGGGTGCTACTTGTTGCCCCTGTTGCCTTGTTTTTGAAAATGTGTCGGTGGTGTGGTGACAAGATTACATTTTTATTTCTTCGATGACGTGGTCTGTTTGTGCCGTTGTGGTGTTCCGATGTCCACGTTTCATGGTCGGGCTGAGGAGCTCGGCAATGATAAGCTTACTACTTGGTTAGGTTGGTAAACCTTTGACCGGGTCAGCAGTTTGGTGAGGGACAAGCCGGTAGCTTGGCTGGCCAGTACATTTTACCCTCCAAGTCGTCGAGTAATGTAAGAGCAAGGGGGGTTCCTGAATTTGTTATTTGGGGGTTCAAATTCGACCTGGTTAAGTGGATGTGATCTCAAGGTTCGGACTCGACCTTGGCTTGTCATGGTTCGAACTTGACCTTGATTAAGAAGGTGTGACCCCAAGGCGTGACCTTGGGTATCCTTCGTTGATTGTTTTTGAGGTGTGCCTCGTTCAAATTTCCATTGGCCAAAGATGGAAGGGTTGTGGAGCAAAAGAGTACGTCACCTGAATTTGCAAGTCAAGAAAAATATCTTTTGAGATGGGGGACATTCCAAGTTCTGGATTCCTCTTGAGAGAGGTTGAAACCGAGCTCGGGGCTCGGTTTCCCAACATGAATAGTGCATTAGTCCCCCGAGCTCCGAAGATCGTAGGTCGAGGAGTTGAGACCGAGCTCGTTGCAGGGAGATGGCTTTTTGTAGATGCTGACCTGTCAAGGTGTCGCGTGTCATAATTGTCGCTTCTTGTTTTGGTAACCGATGCTGGCGTGTTAATGGGTGTGACGTTTGTGTAATGATGGCTTGCACTTGTCATAATGGTTTTTCATTAATGTGGCGTCAGACTTGCCCCTTGGCCGACACGTGGCACGACCGTTTTAAATTTTGGTAAAAACCCTTTTCTATTCTCTCGCGCCTCTTCCCCTTTTCACTTTGTTCATTTTTTCACTCTTTCAACTTCTTGTGTACGCCGCTTCTCTCGTTTTCGACTGTCTTCTGCTTCCATTTCAATCACCGTTTCCGGTAACCCTTTTAGAGTTCCTTTCTGAGGAGGAGTACTAGGTACTTCCTTTCTACTGTTTTCTCCCTTCTTTGTCTGTTTCGAGTCTTCTTTGTCTCTTCTTTTCTATGGCTGGGGGTAGTGGTGTTGGGTCTTTCGTGCCTGCCGGAGGTAGGCATGGTAAGGCGGCGGTTGCTGGGAGGGCCGCCGCTAAGGGGAGTGATCCTCCTAAGGATTTGGCGCCAGGGATTCCTGGTTACGACTAGGTTAAACGCAATGTGGCCAGAGTCCAAAGCGTGTTCCGGTCACTCGCTGAGGTTGATGCGATTTGGGAATCGCGACGGATTTGCGACCCCTCCGTTTCTCGAATGATCCGGCTCGAGCCCTGTCAGGCTGGTGAGGGTGCGTATATGGGGGGTCTACTGACTGTCCCCATTTCTATGTGTATTGGTGTTTCTTTAGGGACCTAGGTGTCCGTCTTCCCTTTACTCAGTTTGAGTGTGATTTTTTGGAATTCATCAACTCGGCTCCTTGCCAGTTGCACCCTAACAGTTGGGGTTTTTTGTAGGCTTTTCATGTCCTTTGTACAGTTCTGGGGATAGAGGTGTCTCTTCCCGTTTTTTTGCATTTTTATCAATTGAAGACAAACGCTCTGCCCTATGGCATTTTGTCTTTGAGTGGGATTAAGGATGGTGGTTTGTTCACCCTCTACTCCCAATCGTACAAAAATTTTAAACGGGAGTTCTTCCGGGTTGCCCTTGTGGACGTTGACCCGGTGGAGGATGGGGCGTTCTACTTCGGCGGGTCGCTGAAGTTTCCCTTTTATTGGTGTCCCGAGCCGTGTAGGTTTCACGGGGAGGGCCAATTGCTTTTGACGGTTGCAGAGTTGGCCTCCATCAAAGATCTTGAGGCGCTTCCTCGACCGCTCGATTGCAAGCTCATCCTGTCGCTCGAGAACTCGGCGCACAGGGAGAGAGGAGAGGCCTAGAGCGTGAGTATTCTGTGTTTTGGCGGTTTGTTGGGGTTTGGGTTTAGGGTTTCTTGTTTAATGTGGGTTGTACTCTATTTTTACAGGCATTATGGAGAAAAACTTGTGGAAGGAGCTTAAGCACCGTTACAATGTTGCTGAGCTTAAGGTTCCTGAGCCTCAAGAAGAGGGTGTTCCTCCCCTAGGGGCCAGCCGGAAAAGAAAAATGGGGAGGAAAGAGGCTGGGGGAGCCTCCGCTCTCCCGGATGCCGAGGAGGTGACTTCCAAGGCTGTTGATGCTGGCGCGGTGGATCTCACCGAGAGTCCGCCATTGCAGGGGGCTGCGGAGGAGATAGCTCGGGCTACTGAGCCCATTATTCAGGTTGCCGAGATGGTGACTCCGGCTGCTGAACGGGTTGCCCCTTCTACCGAGGTAAGTATCTTATCTCCTTGTCCCTTTCTTTTGAGTGGGTTTTCTATGAGTTTTTTAAGGCGATGTGGTATTTTTATAGGATGGGGTAGCTGCCGAGGTAGGAGCTCGGGTTGCTAAGCACGTCGCTCAGGCAGCCGTGGTGAGTACTTCTCTTTTGAGTTTTTCCATCCTGCCGATGTGTTGTTGTTTTGTCTTTTGACATGGGGGTCATTTTTGCAGGAGGGAGGTGCTGCCGAGACCTCGGTTCCCCCGAGATCGGGGGCAGCCGGTTTGGACCCTTCTGGTAACGAGCAGGGGGTGCCTGCTTCCATGTCTGCTCCCTCTCCTGGTTCGTCTCAGGGGGCTTCTCGAGCTCGGTATCTCGCTCACCGCTTCGGGCGAGATCAATCCGACGTGAGGTTGGATCATATCAGCACCTCGGCTGACGTGGACTCGTTGTGGAGTGCGGGGGTGACTGTTGAGAAGTTCTTTCCCGTGGGCTCGTTGAGTGCTGAAGATCGGGAAATGATCGAGGGAGCAGGTCCCGTGGAGGGTTTCGATGCTGCTCAAGTCCTTCTGCAGAGGGCTACTGCCATTATGGGCCACTAGAAGCCTAGGTGGTCGCAACAGCAGGAGGAGTTGGTCAGGCTGAGAAATCGGGCTTAGCCATGGAAGGAGGCGAATAAGATTTTGAGGGAGGAGAATAAGGTGTTGAACACTGTCGTGAGCGAGGCGCAGGCACAAGGGGCCCAGCTCCGTTCTGTGAGGAGTGACCTTGCGAGGGTGCAGAAATCTCTTGAGATCGCGTTGCGATCCGATGAGGCTTATGCTTCCCAGGTGGGGGAGCTGCAGGAGCTCGTCGCCTTTTCTCGTGGTCGTGCCCACTCTTTGGAGGATGAGGTGACATCTTCCCATGTTCAAGTGCGGGCGTTGGAGGATGTTGTGACCACTCGGGTCCTTGCTTCTGGGTTCGACTTCTTCTCAATGCACGTGGAGAAGGTTGTTCGTTTTGGGAGGTTGGTCAAGGAGGACGATGCCGATGACAACTCTAGTGGGAATGCCTCTGCCTAGGCTGTCTTTGTGATGCCTTAGTTTATTTTTTCTTTTCTTTGGACTCGTGTATTGAACTCGTGAAGTTGTTGTATATATATTGTTTTTTTCGAGATTTTGATAGTTCTTTCTATTTTTGAACTTGCGTGTTTTATGTTTGTGTGTTTTGCGTTTTGCTGGGGCTCAAACTTGGCTTAATACGAATAATTTGTCTTGGGGTTCGAATAAATCGTACCAAAGTTCGGACTTGACGTCGGCTTTCAGAGTGAAATGGATCATGTCAAGGTGCGTATTCGACCTTAGCTTAGAATGGGATAAATCCTACCAAAAGTCAGACTTGACCTCGAATTTACGTGAGGTAACTCGGACTAAGGTTCGAGCTCGACTTTGATTTGACGTAAGACGACTCGGACTAAGGTTCGAACTCGACCTCGATTTGAACATAAACCTTCTCATGGTCAAATAATGCAAAATTGAGAAAATATGAATGGAAAATGTTCTTGGTACTGTTGAACAACTTTGTGTGGGGGTTCGAGCTTGGCTTCGTGCAAGGGCGTTGAGGTTCATACTTGACCTCGCTTTTTTGGGCAGAGTGAGTTTTCATCAAGGTTCAACTTCGACCTTGGATAGAGGCATTTGAGGTTTGGACTCGACATCATGTAGGAGCATTGAGCTTCGTATTCGACCTCGCATAGAGGCATTGAGGTTCGTATTCGATCTCGTTTTTGGACAGAGCGAATTTACATCACGGTTCGAACTCGACCTTGGGTAGAAGCATTGAGGTTCAGACTCGACCTCGTGTAGAAGCGTTGAGCTTCGTATTCCACCTCGCATAAAGGCATTGAGGTTCGTATTCGACCTCATTTTTGGACAGAGCGAATTTACATCAAGGTTCGAACTCGACCTTGGGTAGAAGCATTCAGGTTCGGACTCGACCTCGTGTAGAAGCGTTGAGCTTCGTATTCGACATCGCATAGAGGCATTAAGGTTCGTATTCGACCTTATTTTTGGACAGAGCGAATTTACATCAAGGTTCGAACTCGACCTTGAACGAGGATGTTGAGGTTTGTATTTGGGCTTGGAGTTTGCCTTCGCGCATTTGTGGTTCGTTTTTGTTTATTGCGTAAGCATGGAAGTAAGAATATATATTGAGTAAAATGGGTGATTTTTTTTATTATATCTGTGTGCCTCGTTAAAAACCCTCTCGGTTTGAGGCGGGAAAAGAGTGCACAACTTTGTTCATATGAAAACGAAAATAAAAGGGATGGAACTTAAGGAGTTGCAGTGGAGGGATCTCTCGTGCCTTGCTTGCTGGATGAGGAGATTTTCAGGCTTTCAGCGTAACATTGCCGAGCTGTCTTCTGATTTGCTTTGACGGTGATGATTTTACCGTCGTTCCCTGGGAACTTCATGGTGAGGTGTGGGGTGGATACCACCGCTCCGAGCTGATTCAGGGTCGGCCTCCCGATAATGATGTTGTAGGAGGTGTTGGCTTCCACGAGGAGGTATCGGACCATGATCCTTCTCGTGTCCGGAGGTGTGCTGAAAGTTGTCAGTAGGTCCACGTATTCGCGAGGGTGAACTCGTTCACCTGCAAAACTGACTAGGGGCTCCGTGTGAGGTTGAATGAGGGAGTGGGGGATGTCCAGCCTGAGGAATGTCGGCCAGTACAGGACGTCAGCCGAACTTCCTTGGTCAATGAGTGTCTTCTACACCTCCCAATTGGCGATTTCGACGACGATCACCATGGGGTCATCTTGGTTGGGGCTGACACCTGCGTAGTCCACGTTGGAGAAAGAGATCGGTGGCGTGCTTAGGTGCGAGGCCGAGGTGGTAGAGCTGACGCAGTTGATGCTGCGAAGGTGCCTTCTCCAAGCCGAGCTGCTGGCGCCTCCGCCAGCGAACCCGCCCGCAATTGTGTTGATTACTCCTCGTAAGGGAGCTGACTCTGTCTCTTGGCTTATCTCGGCTTGCACTGCGCCGGTAGGATTTTGCTGGGAGCTTGGGTGTGGGTTAGTGCGAGCTCCTGAACCACAGCCCCTGCCGCGTCCCCGGCCACCATAGCCGCCTCTGTTACCCTACTGCCGCTGGATGTATTGGCCGAGGTGGCCTGCTTGAATGAACTCTTCGATGCGGTCTCGGAGCGTGCGACATTCGTCCGTGGTGTGCCCATGGTTCTTGTGGTACCGACAATGTTTGGCCAGTGGTGGGAGGGCTAGCAGATTGCTGTTGCTGGCTTCCTTCAGGATGTGGACTCTAGGTGCGTTCAGGGGGGTGTAGAAATCATATCTCCCCTCTTGGCCTGCCCTAGTCGACTTCTTGAACTGACTGTCATTGTTGACTTTTATTTTGTCCTTGTGTCCTTGTTCTGGTTTGACCTGAGCTTTCCCACGAACTTGGTCGCGGAACGCGGAGTGCTCCTCCATCTGGATGAATCCAGCTGCGCGAGCCTGGAGCTCGTTCATGTCGCGGGGGTGTTCTCGACATAGGCTGTCGACGAAGGGCTCGGGTTTGAGTGTCATGAGCATGACATGCAGGGCGACCTTAGGATTTAGATTCCTGATTTTGACAGAGGTGACGGCTAATCGTTCCATGAATGTTCGGAGTGATTCGTCATCGTTTTGCCTAAGATTGGCTAGGGCGGCCAAAGTGACTTGGTGAGGTCGGCTCGTCGCATACTGCGCTGTGAATCTTCTGACTAGGGTGTCAAAACTTTCGATGGACCCGGCAGGCAGTTGGGTGTACCAGGTGAGTGCTGCTCCTTTGAGCGAGGTCGAAAAGACCCTACACAGAATAGCGTCATTGTTAGTGTAGAGGTTCACCTGGGTTGTGTACTGGTCGATGTGTTCGTCCGGGTCCGTCGTGCCATCGTAGCGATCGAGGTGGAGAGGTTTCCACCCATGGGGGAGCGATATCTCCATGATGCCATCCACAAAGGGGTGGCGACGGAAGGTTACTTGTTCTCCTGCAGCGTGGGTGGGGGCCTTGCTGACTTCATGGACCGACCTGTGCGTCGGTGCGTGGGATGGATTTGTAGCAGGCCGTGGGGTTGGTATTCTAGTCACAGTCCGGGGTGGGGAGACGGAGTGTTCATCCTCCGCATTGTTACCCCGGGGGATTTGAGCCCGGATACGCTCATTGTCCGCTCGTAGTGCTGCTAGGTCAGCCTCATTAGTGGCCCGCATTGCCGCTAGGTCGGTTTCGTGCTTGGCACGCATGTTCTACAGGTCAGCTTCGTGCTGCTGCCGCATTTGTTCGACCTGGTCTACTAGTCTCCTTAACGCTGCTTCATTGTCCATGGTGGATGAGTGGTTTGCATTGTTTGTTGCTCGTCTGCTATGGCTTCTGGTGCTGACCATAAGCGTGGCCGATGAGAGCTGTCTCGATCGGCCCCACGGTGGATGCCAAATGTTCTTACCGGAAATCGGTCATAGGGATGATCCGTTTAGTAAGATCGATGAGCCTTTTTTGCTGGTACACTTGATCCTCCAAGGCGGGGTTGGTACATGCAAAAGAGACTCCGATGCTAAAGTTAGGGTTTGTATGATGATTAGTCTCGTATAAGTAATGCACGTACCTTAGTGTGGATTAGGGTTGTTTTGGGCCCTGGGCTTGAGATTAGATGAGATATGATCAGATAATATGTCTTATCTGGGGCGAGATTCTCCGAGATCAGTTATGATCTCCTTGAATGCCGAGCTGACATCGGGTAGCGCATGCCCGAGGTCCTTTTGTGCAGTGACGCCGAGCTTAGAGCTCGGCTTTATGATACGGATAGTACAATAATAATAATAATAATAATAATAATAATAATAATAATAATAATAATAAGAATAATAATAATAAGAATAATAATAAGAATAAGAATAATAAAAATAATAATAATAATAAGAATAATAATAATAATAATAATAATAATAAGAATAAGAATAATAATAAGAATAAGAATAATAATAATAATAAGAAGAAGAATAATAATAATACACATGGCATTTACGCTCTAGGTTGGGACACTCATTACGTTTTACTTTTTGGCTTGTGACACCATTGAGAACATTTGACTCTTTAGGTTATGACACTCTTTGCATTTTACGCTTTGAGTTGTGACACTTATTGTAATTTATTTTCTAGGTTCTGTCACCTATTGCAATTTATGCTTTAGGTTGTGATACTCGTTTCATTTTACGCTCTAGGTTATGACACCCATTGAATTTTATGCTTTGGATTGTGATACTCATTGCATTTTACATTATGGGTTATGACATTTATTGCAATTTACAATTTGGATTGTTACACCCATTCCATTTAACGCTGTGTGTTGTAACACCTATTACATTTTACATTTAGAATGCAACACCCATTATATTTTATAGATTGCATTTTACGCTCTAGGTTGCAACACAAGTCAGTTGCAACAACCATTACATTTTTTTTTTGTTTTTTATTTGTTTTTCTAAATTTTTTTTTCAGATTTTTATATTTCTTTTTTTGTTTTTTAATTTTTAATTTTTAGATTTTCAAATGATTATATTATTTTTAAAAAACTTATTTAGTTAATTTTTTAAAATAAGATTAAATAATGAAATAAATATTAAATAAAATTTAAACAAAAAGACTATTTTTATATAAAATAATAAAAACAAAGTACAACATTTGGAATGTTCCATCACATTTTAAGTTTGTTGACTTGAACTCCCTTGTCGGTAAAGACATATTTTTTTTTAGTGACCTACATTCCTATAGAGAGAACATCCTTTTGGTTGTCCTAGTTCAACCATATCCATTTCAGTGCATATTTTTGATGACTGGACGACCTTTTTTATTTCTAATCTTTTCCGGATTTGGTATGATTTGCAGTTCTTCACAATCCGCACTAGTACAAAAATGACTTTTAAAATCGGGGTTTTAAAATCGGTTATAAGATAACCGATTTTAAAAGTGACGCGGTGACAATTTCATAAATAATGACATTACTTTTAAAATCGGTTCTTGAAGAACCGATTTTAAAAGTTCCACTTTTAAAATCGGTTATCAAAGAACCGATTTTAAAAGTTCACTTTTAAAATTGGTTCTTGAAGACTGATTTTAAAAGTGAAACTTTTAAAATCGGCTATTGAAGACCGATTTTAAAAGTCCACTTTTAAAATCGGTTTCCAATAGCCAATTTTAAAAGTGGAACTTTTAAAATCGATTTTTGAATAATTGATTTTAAAAGTGGACTTTTAAAATCAGTTATTAAACAACCGATTTTAAAAGTATTATCACAGAGTTAAACTTCTAAATATACCACCAATTAATCAAATAAATATTAATAATTTTTAAATATTTTTATTGAATAAAATATAGAGACCCTTTGCCTAATTATTTCATAATGTAAAAATATTGACAAACTTTATTTTAAGTAAATGTTTATATATTTGATTTTATTTTAAAATTAAATTCTAAATTAAAAAATTAATTTAGATTTTCTTGTCACTAAAAAAATTACAATGAACCCAAATTCATTTTAGTTAAACTATTTTCTTTGACAAGATTTCAATTGAACTTTGAAAATAGGAATAGATGAATTCACTGGAAAATAAATTTTACAAAATTAATTTGGTTAAAAATGAATTTTACGGAGACAGCCATGACGCATAAGGCTTCAATGAGGTTTGGCAAACGGTTGGAGTCAAGGGTGAAGCATCTTATAGGATTAGGAAGAATTACATATTTAAAAAATAAAAGACCAAAAATTACGAATTAAATATTATAAAAATTAAAGATATAATTTAATCTTATTTTTATCATATTCAACATTTGAATTTCAATATTTTAAAATTTTCAATAATTAATAATATATTTAATATAAATTATATATTGTAAATTTAAAATATGATTTATAAGTTCAAAAATATTAAAATGTTATAAAATTTAATTATAATAAACTGTATGTGTTCAAAAATATTTATATATTAATATTTTAGCATGTATATAAACATTTACTTTATATGACTATATTTTATATTTATAATAAATAATTAATAAAAAAAATTTAATTATTAATATTTAAAAATACTAAAATTCATTATAAAACTTAATATAAAAAACATAAAATAAAAATATTGAGTGGTTAAAAATAGTTCTTACTTGTATTTATTGTATAAAAAAACATGAACATATGAAAACCTTATAAAGTCACATAAAAGTTAAAAAGGAAGAGGTAGTAGTTATCTTCTAGAAACAGCCTCTAGTAAAGTTGGCTCGGGACAGCTTTTGTAAAAGATATACATATGCCCCTCTTTCTTCACCTGTAAAAGATGGCCATCGATAGCGTTTATGCTTCGTCTCCACCGTTTAAGACCGGGCCATCTGGGTGAGTACTCTTCTTTTTCGCTCTCCTTCCTCTCTTCTTCTTTCATTTTTATTCACTCCGTCATTTTCAGCCACCCGCGCCATTTCTACCTTGCCGTCGATCGCCTTCAGTTCAAAATGGTATTCCTCTCTCTCACACCTTCTCATTCGCGTAACCGTTTCGATTTCAAATTTTGATTGATTAATTGCAGCAAACGGTGGTTGAACTCGTGGATCTGGTGGCTCGATGTCCATGCTTGCCGATCGTCGTCTGTTGCAGCACGCGCGACGACCTCGACTCTCTCTGCTCCTCCCTCTCCGCTCTCCCCTTCCTTTCCTCCTCTGCTTTGGTACATCGCTGACTCTTTTTCTTCCCGTAATTGCCGCGTTTCTTTGCTACTTTGTTGTTGTTTCCTCCGTTTCTGTTTTCCACGTGTCAGTACAGTGACCTCGCCGAAGATGAACGCGCTTTCGTATTGGAGAAGTTTCGACAGGTAACCGCGAGGTGGAATCAGATGAATCACGGTGGAGCACCAAACGAGGACGAGGCAGGGAAAGATGAGAGATCTCATATGATCATTTTAACATCGGTTATGGAATGACCGATTTTAAAAGTGAGACTTTTAAGATTGGTCATTGTGAACTGATTTTAAAAGTGAGACTTTTAAAATCGGTCAATGACTGATGTTAAAAGTTTCATTTTTTAAAATTGGTTCTTTTAAAATTGGCTCGAGAACTGATTTTAAAAGTAAAAAATAACTGATTTTAAAAAGTTTTTTTCTACTAGTGTCGGCTAACAAAATTTACACCAAATAATTCATTATACACATTTAAAACATATTGTAATGTGTATATCTGATCTATGTAAGATTTGTAATCGTGGTGAACATGTTTACATGCGACAATAACATGGGAGCATGACATGTGTAGCTTTTGGAATTTTTCACAGTCACACCATTTGTCATGTAGTCTAACCGTGAAAGTTTCAATAGGTCGTGTTTCCCTTGGGTTAATGGTCTTTTGCACCAGAAAATGTGTACTGTGACAATCAAATTCGAGGACATGATGACTATTAGCCTTTGATTCTGTATCTCTCATGATCCTATTGATTATTTCAGTATAAATTTGGTCAGTCCTAAGTTTAGCATCGACTTCCTTCCCCCTTTGGATGAATAAGACATTATATCTCTTATAAGTCAACATGATAATTGCAGAAATTGGCAAATTTCTTGTTTTTTTAAGAATTGAGTTAATTGCCTCAGCCAAGTTGGTAGTCATGTGTCCCTATCGTCGACCACCGTCCCATGCAAGAGTCCATTGTTCTTTTGGTATGGTGTTGAACCATTCAATTACACCTTCAGTTTCTGGTTCGCTCCTTAACGTGTTGTAGTAGTGTCGCAACCCAAAAATTTCCGATCTTGTGTCCTATGGTTTAGACATCTTTTTGAAAATCTCATCAATTAAGGAATGTTCGGACCCTAGACTAATCCTTAATCAATGGTTTTGAAAATAGGTTCATGGAGTTTCCACCAATTTTTACTCAAAACATTGGAAAAAGAAAAGGTCTTTTAAAAGTCCAATAATGGCCTTGATAACCAGAATTGGGTTCTGGGGTCGGTTACGTGTCGGGAAAGTATTTAGCACCCCTACAACGTCCTAAATTGGTACCCTATGATGAAGATAACATAATAAGAATTAATAGTTTAAATATTTAATCCCCTTTATTAATGATTATTTACATAAAAATTAAATTACAGGGTAAACCCTAAGATATCTACATAATTACATTTATTATAGCAATATATAAAATAAAAGAAGAGACAGATAAAACAAGAGATTGATGAGTAATACCTGGTAGCAAGCTTTATTAGATCTTCAACTATGGAGATTTTAGGTGCTTTGTAGCAATCTTTCACACTACAATATGTCTCACAAAACTCAAGAAATACAATAGGAGAGAGAGAAATTTCGAGCTCTAAGGAGTCTTGGACGAAATTTTTTAGGTCTTGAGAACTGTGCCCAAGCTATCTATTTATAGGCATCAGAAACATTTCCAGAACGGCCCGTTCCAAAACCAGAACAACCCATTCTGGATCTGAACGTTGTGTCTTAATTTTGTAACTGGAACAACCCGTTCTGAAATTGGAACGACCCGTTCCAAAAGTGAAATTAACACATAATTTCCTAGACTCGAACGACCTTGGAACGGCCGTTCCAGTTTTGGAACGGCATGTTCCAGTTTAGCTTTTAGCCCTTCTTTGAGGAGTTTGGAACGCCCTGTTCCAATCTTGGAACGGCCCATTCCAATCTTGGAACGGCCTGTTCCAATTTAGGAACAGCCCGTTCCAAACAAGGGTTTTAGGCCCTTTTTAGGAACTTGGAACGGCCCGTTCCAAATTGGGAACGGCCCGTTCTGGGCCACTAAAAATAGCTGATTTGAGCTTTTGGGCCCTCTGATCTCCTATCCTATTGTTTGCATACTTCGAGAGTTCTTTCCCTTCATAACAAAGGTCCATTTCCTTGTTTGGATGCCCCTGGACGAAATTGGGTGTCTACAGCTGTCCCTCTTTACTTGTCCTTTGGAATAGTAACATGTTGCTTTTCCAAAGGCAAGTAAAGACGTAGAGATTTCGTCCGGGTCTTCTCTTCGTCTCTTTGGTGTTGGTGCTTCTGCGCTGTTTCCCTTAGATAGGTGCATTTGTTCGTATCCTCACCCTTTAGAGCAGTTGTGTACTCTATTGGGTAACAAGACTGACAAACTGTACACCTAGTCTTCAATCTTCGAGTAGAAGCTCCATTGTCTCTCTTGTGATAATGTGTTCCTTTATTTGTTGCTTCTTGAAAAGGGAGTATATTCTGAACTCAACCTCTCCAGGCTGGAATGATATTTAGGGCTTTAGCTAGCCCACTGATGGAAGCTCGACAGCAATCCTGATTTTGACTTCGAGGAACTTGGCGGTACCCTCGTTGTCATTCAATTATTTGAGAGGCTCGACGGCGGCTTTCAGCCAAGTTGGGCAGATTTTAAGGCTTCAACCGACCTACGGTGGGAGCTCGGTGGCATCCCAGTTTCGACTTCAAGGAAGTTGGCGGTACCCTCGTTGTCATTCAATTATTTGGGAGGCTCGACGGCGGCTTTCAGCCAAGTTGGGCAGATTTTAAGGCTTCAACCGACCTACGGTGGGAGCTCGGTGGCATCCCAGTTTCGACTTCAAGGAAGTTGGCGGTACCCTCGTTGTCATTCAATTATTTGGGAGGCTCGACGGCGGCTTTCAGCCAAGTTGGGCAGATTTTAAGGCTTCAACCGACCTACGGTGGGAGCTCGGTGGCATCCCAGTTTCGACTTCAAGGAAGTTGGCGGTACCCTCGTTGTCATTCAATTATTTGGGAGGCTCGACGGCGGCTTTCAGCCAAGTTGGGCAGATTTTAAGGCTTCAACCGACCTACGGTGGGAGCTCGGTGGCATCCCAGTTTCGACTTCAAGGAAGTTGGCGGTACCCTCGTTGTCATTCAATTATTTGGGAGGCTCGACGGCGGCTTTCAGCCAAGTTGGGCAGATTTTAAGGCTTCAACCGACCTACGGTGGGAGCTCGGTGGCATCCCAGTTTCGACTTCAAGGAAGTTGGCGGTACCCTCGTTGTCATTCAATTATTTGGGAGGCTCGACGGCGGCTTTCAGCCAAGTTGGGCAGATTTTAAGGCTTCAACCGACCTACGGTGGGAGCTCGGTGGCATCCCAGTTTCGACTTCAAGGAAGTTGGCGGTACCCTCGTTGTCATTCAATTATTTGGGAGGCTCGACGGCGGCTTTCAGCCAAGTTGGGCAGATTTTAAGGCTTCAACCGACCTACGGTGGGAGCTCGGTGGCATCCCAGTTTCGACTTCAAGGAAGTTGGCGGTACCCTCGTTGTCATTCAATTATTTGGGAGGCTCGACGGCGGCTTTCAGCCAAGTTGGGCAGATTTTAAGGCTTCAACCGACCTACGGTGGGAGCTCGGTGGCATCCCAGTTTCGACTTCAAGGAAGTTGGCGGTACCCTCGTTGTCATTCAATTATTTGGGAGGCTCGACGGCGGCTTTCAGCCAAGTTGGGCAGATTTTAAGGCTTCAACCGACCTACGGTGGGAGCTCGGTGGCATCCCAGTTTCGACTTCAAGGAAGTTGGCGGTACCCTCGTTGTCATTCAATTATTTGGGAGGCTCGACGGCGGCTTTCAGCCAAGTTGGGCAGATTTTAAGGCTTCAACCGACCTACGGTGGGAGCTCGGTGGCATCCCAGTTTCGACTTCAAGGAAGTTGGCGGTACCCTCGTTGTCATTCAATTATTTGGGAGGCTCGACGGCGGCTTTCAGCCAAGTTGGGCAGATTTTAAGGCTTCAACCGACCTACGGTGGGAGCTCGGTGGCATCCCAGTTTCGACTTCAAGGAAGTTGGCGGTACCCTCGTTGTCATTCAATTATTTGGGAGGCTCGACGGCGGCTTTCAGCCAAGTTGGGCAGATTTTAAGGCTTCAACCGACCTACGGTGGGAGCTCGGTGGCATCCCAGTTTCGACTTCAAGGAAGTTGGCGGTACCCTCGTTGTCATTCAATTATTTGGGAGGCTCGACGGCGGCTTTCAGCCAAGTTGGGCAGATTTTAAGGCTTCAACCGACCTACGGTGGGAGCTCGGTGGCATCCCAGTTTCGACTTCAAGGAAGTTGGCGGTACCCTCGTTGTCATTCAATTATTTGGGAGGCTCGACGGCGGCTTTCAGCCAAGTTGGGCAGATTTTAAGGCTTCAACCGACCTACGGTGGGAGCTCGGTGGCATCCCAGTTTCGACTTCAAGGAAGTTGGCGGTACCCTCGTTGTCATTCAATTATTTGGGAGGCTCGACGGCGGCTTTCAGCCAAGTTGGGCAGATTTTAAGGCTTCAACCGACCTACGGTGGGAGCTCGGTGGCATCCCAGTTTCGACTTCAAGGAAGTTGGCGGTACCCTCGTTGTCATTCAATTATTTGGGAGGCTCGACGGCGGCTTTCAGCCAAGTTGGGCAGATTTTAAGGCTTCAACCGACCTACGGTGGGAGCTCGGTGGCATCCCAGTTTCGACTTCAAGGAAGTTGGCGGTACCCTCGTTGTCATTCATTGATTTGAGCGGCTCGATGGCGGCTCTCGATCAAGCTTGGCTAATTTTAAGGCTTCAACCGACCTACAGTGGGAGCTCGGTAGTATCCCAGTTTCGACTTCAAGGAACTCGGCGGTACCCTCGTTGTCATTCATTGATTTGAGCGGCTCGATGGCGGCTCTCGATCAAGCTTGGCTAATTTTAAGGCTTCAACCGACCTACGGTGGGAGCTCGGCGGAATCCCGGTTTCAACTTCAAGGAACTCGGCGGTACCCTCGTTGTCATTCATTGATTTGAGCGGCTCGATGGCGGCTCTCGATCAAGCTTGGCTTATTTTAAGGCTTCAACCGACCTACGGTGGGAGCTTGGTGGCATCCCGGTTTCAACTTCGAGGAACTCGACAGTACCCTTGTTATCATTCATTGATTTGAGCGGCTCGATGGTGGCTCTCGATTTGGATGGTTGTTGATATCCTTTAAAGGAGGACCTTTGAAATCTTGGGTGGATACTTGGTGGTGATTCTTTTTTGATTTCAGGTACTCGACGGTACCCTCATTGTTGGCTTAAGATGGAAAATGCCCCAAGGAGGATGGGCAAGATGTACTTGATGTGCCCTTGTGTTGATGGGCGATAGATGGGTGATAGGGATTCTGGTGTTTCCCCTATCATGTGAGTATTGTGATGCTTCTCCAGGCATCTGCTTGTGGTAGGTATTTTTTGAATTTTATATCTTTGTTTAGCTTCGACTTTCTCATGTTTGAAACTTTGCCTTTTTCTGCTATTTTTTAAATGCTTCGGCCTTTTCAACATGTATGAAGCTTGCATTTTCCTCATGTTGTTTTTGCTTTTTTGTTGTCATCATTGGTGGAGGGATCTATTCCCATGATGTTATTTGCTGAATCTTTATTGATGAGTATTATTTTGGAAGCCACTCCTAGCTTTGGTGAGGAAACCATTCCTGGTGGTCTTGGCATTCTCTTGGATTATCCTTCATTTGGTGAAGAAGTAAGGCGTGATGGCCTTTTCATGCTTATTCTTCCTCTTTCCGTTCTATCCCGTCTTGCTATTGACGTGTCTTTCTTCTCTGATTGGCTATATGAAACCACTTGTATGGAAGGCCCTTGTTGGGGCTATGCTTTTTGACATGATCTTAGCTCTTAAGGCAGTGTCTAGCTGTTGATCTTTTTTGCGAGTGCTTCGGCCTCTTGATTCCTTTAGCAAGTGATGGATAGACATACACAAAGAATGCAAGAATGCAAAAGAAAATGCAAAGCAGGAATAGATTGATTTTTTTTCAATTTTTTTTTGTTTTTGGCTTATATCCTTTTAGGGACACTTGTGCCATATGCATGTTATGCAATGATGCTTCTATGCTAATGCTTAAAATGTAAATTTATTGTTTCTTTCAAGAAATTAATCTATGCGCATTGATCAATGACATGGACTGTTAGCCTTTAGCCCTGTCGAATTCAATATTGCTTCTTGAACTTGAGGTTTGTGTAGTTCGACTCTCTCGCTTGTACCAAATATGATATGTTAGCCTTTAGATCAGGTGTACCTAGACTCTGTTCTAGGACACCTCCATCTTCTCCTTGTGAGTGTTCACTGTGCATACTCCGTATATCTCTCAAATTTATCTTAATTCCATATAGGTCAAGAGGAAAGAGAGGAAGAGGATATATACATATATTTTTTGCAAAAGTTTGTTAGAAAGGATTTTTTCAAAAATGTTTTTTTTAGAAGAATGGTTGGCCGAGGTAGGCTAGTGGTTTAGGCTGATGAACAAGCACATTCAAAGTGAGGAAATCATTTTCCACGTTAGCTTATTATTTCCTTCAAAGTTAAGCAATGACTTGGGATTGCATATTGATTAAATGATCTTCTCGAGCTGCCTTTTGTGACACCCTTACTACTCCAACACATATATAAATATTAATCATATAAATAAACTAAAGAATAAAATTTTTAACATTGGTAAAAGGGTTCACATAAAACCTTCATATTCATTTATCAATAACCAACATAATAATTGAAAGTAAAACTTGAAACTTTACAAATTATTTTCAAAATCACATTTACAATTCCAAATCCATATAAAATCTATGTCCTAAAAACTCTCTGCCCCGATGTCACAATATCAGAGCATACCCACAATTCAACTGTCAGCATTCTATATGTCACTTGTAGCCGGATCTTCCTCACCTAAAACATCCACAATTTATACGGTGAGAAAAGAAAATATCTATATGCAAAGTACATACAACCATATCATAACGAAATCTCATCATAATTCATATATATACAAGCATGTATCAAAATTTATCAATCCATCACAATCCACACAATTTTACGATTAACAATATCATTTCCACATCCATAATTCAAGCCAATCTTACAATTAACACTATGCCAAGATCTCGCCACATCTAACACAAGTGATACGGGTTAATTGCCTCTCTCAACCCACACCATACTAGGGTTCATATCATCCCTGATCATCCAGGAGTACTCTTGTCCCTTAAGCATCACCTACCCAGGGTTCGTATCATCCCTGATCATCCAAGAGTACGCTCGTCCCTGACGCATGAGTGTGAGGAACCACAATCACATTACAATCCATACAATCTCTTGCAATTAACCCTATGCCAGGGCTGCCATAATCGACATAAGTGGTGTGTGTTAACTGTCTTACTCATCCCACACCATGCTAGGGTCACGCTCTCCCTGTAGCACCACTTACCCAGGGGCTGTGCCATCCCTAGTCATTAGTGTGAGGAAACACATTGCAATCACATTCTTAATCATTTCCATACAACATCTCATCTCATATCACGATTCCAGATCACATACACAATTCCATATCACATACTCAATAGATAAGTCTAACAAAATAAGGGTTTACACATACCTCAAGCAATTCACATCTAGATCATCAATTCTTATAAAATAATATAACAATAATATTCATAAACTAATATAATAAACAATGGAATTATCAATTTAATATAATTTTAACATAAACAGTAAAACCCTCAATTATTCCAAAACCTTACAAATTAAATATGTATTTCTAATCCTCAACACATACAGAATCTAATGGGATCATCAATTTCTCAAACAGAAATATTCCAATTTTTCCAAAACCTACCCTACAGGCACTTTTCTATAATTTCGTTCTCTCTCCCAGAGCATCATTTTTACAAATTAATCATATATTCATACTCCTAAATTCATACAGAATCAAATAAGACCAATAATTCTCCAAACAGAAATAATTATAAAATTTCTCATAATCCTAAGGGATTCTTTCTCTACCCAATTCCCTCATGTAACTCTACATATAAATAATTTCATTTTCCCCCGTACCTGGATAAACAGCAGTTGAACTAAAACAGGAATCTCTTGGTCTCTTCCTCTAAATGCCCCTTGGTCTTCAGAGAGAAGAAGAGGAAAAGAAGAGAGAACAGAAGATAATAGGAAGAGAGAATGAGAGATGTGAGAAAATGAGAGGCGAGGCCTCCTATTTATAGGAATCTGCCTCACTAACCCGGAATGACCCATTCCAAAAGTGGAACAGCTGTTTTGGACCCTCCAGAACTATGCAAAAATCTCAACTGGAATAGCCCGTTCCAAAACCGGAACGGCCCGTTCTCAATCCCAGTAGAACGACCCGTACCACTTCTGGAACGGCCCGTTCTCCAAACTAGAACGACCCGTTCGCCAAACCAGAACGGCCCGTTCTCCAATCGGAACGGCCTGTTCTCAACTACATTTTTTAGGCAAATTCTTTACTTTGGAACGACCCGTTTCACTTTTGAAACGGCCCGTTCTGGGCAACGAATTGGGCCAACGGCCTAGTAAAAATTGGGCTGTTACAATACTCCCCTCTTACCGCCGAGGCATGAGGGGCCGATGTGTGGATCTCATGAGATTGATAGGACCCTTGGGTTTGCGTGTTGGTGGTCTGAGTAGGCTTCCACGAAGGATCTTGATTTTTAAATGCCTCATTTTCGGCTCTCAAGGCTGAAAGCTCCTTTGCATCCTTCTCTCGTTGTTGCTTCATTACTGCCATCTCTTGCTTCAGCAGACGAATGGTCTCGGAGAGATCAATTTTGTCTACTACCTCAACATGTTCATCCTCTTCGGTCTGGTGATCTTCTACATTCGTTCTCCTTGTTATCGCCATTGCTTTGCTTAGTTAATCTTCACAACTGTTTTGGTTCGGCCCCACAGTGGGTGCCAAAATGTACCAGTCTGAAGGGCACACTGGTAATCTTCTCATACTCTAAGGGTCAAACGAGAGCTCCAATCGAATATTCCGGTGAAGGGGAGGTACCTGCAAAAGGCACTCTGACGCTCAAGTCAGGACAAGCACAAATATCGATAGTAATTAATGAATAATGATATTACCTCGTGACATGAGCTATTTATACTGACATTGATGGGCCCTGACTCCCATGGGCCCTGCCACAGGGTTACCATATTAGGTAATACGCCTCTAATCAGCTTATTGGTGTGATTACCTCTTAACTCCTGATTAGGGGTAATCCTTAACCCTTGATTAATGATCTGAGTTGTCTTCAGTGGCCGATCAGCTCTCCTTCGTAGGTCGTTCATGTACGAAGGAGGTTTCTTGCAAATGCTTTTGACGAATGGCCCAGG
This sequence comes from Cajanus cajan, assembly GCF_000340665.2. NCBI lineage: Eukaryota > Viridiplantae > Streptophyta > Magnoliopsida > Fabales > Fabaceae > Cajanus > Cajanus cajan. The sequence continues at coordinate 28,854 of NW_017985195.1, read as the reverse complement.
CTTTAAGGCCTTTGTGAGGTGATGGAGTGCTACAGTTGGATTGAGATCTCGAATCTCCAAGGGTGCCTTGTTGAATCGATCCATGAAAGTCCAAAGGGACTCCTTCTTGTCCTACCGAAGGCTGACCAACGATAGAGAAGTCAAGCTGTGGGGATGACTCGATGCGAACTGGATGGTGAACTGAGATGACAAAGTGTTGAACGAGTCGATAGAGTTAGGAGGTAGTCGAGTGAACCAACTCAAGGCCCTGCCTTTGAGGGATGTCCAGAAAATCCGACACAAGGCCGCGTCATCCGTGGTGCTCAAGGTTACCTGCGTGATAAAAACATCAAGATGTTCGTCAGGGTCCGTTGTACCGTCATATTTATCAATGGGTAATGATTTCCAGTTATCAAGTAGAGGTAGTTGCATAATAGAGGGTGTGAAAGGGTGTCGGTGCAATCCAACGGTTGCCAAATCTGTAGGACGACCAACAGTGGGTAGGGTCGAGGGGAACTTTTCGGGTACTACCGCCGAGGCATGAGGGGCCGATGTGTGGATCTCATGAGATTGATAGGACCCTTGGGTTTGCGTGTTGGTGGTCTGAGTAGGCTTCCACGAAGGATCTTGATTTTTAAATGCCTCATTTTCGGCTCTCAAGGCTGAAAGCTCCTTTGCATCCTTCTCTCGTTGTTGCTTCATTACTGCCATCTCTTGCTTCAGCAGACGAATGGTCTCGGAGAGATCAATTTTGTCTACTACCTCAACATGTTCATCCTCTTCGGTCTGGTGATCTTCTACATTCGTTCTCCTTGTTATCGCCATTGCTTTGCTTAGTTAATCTTCACAACTGTTTTGGTTCGGCCCCACAGTGGGTGCCAAAATGTACCAGTCTGAAGGGCACACTGGTAATCTTCTCATACTCTAAGGGTCAAACGAGAGCTCCAATCGAATATTCCGGTGAAGGGGAGGTACCTGCAAAAGGCACTCTGACGCTCAAGTCAGGACAAGCACAAATATCGATAGTAATTAATGAATAATGATATTACCTCGTGACATGAGCTATTTATACTGACATTGATGGGCCCTGACTCCCATGGGCCCTGCCACAGGGTTACCATATTAGGTAATACGCCTCTAATCAGCTTATTGGTGTGATTACCTCTTAACTCCTGATTAGGGGTAATCCTTAACCCTTGATTAATGATCTGAGTTGTCTTCAGTGGCCGATCAACCGTTGGCTACCTGGTTCGACCATTCAGGTGCCGATTGGGCATCGACCACCTGGTTTAAGGGAATCACCAATACTTTGACCTTTCATCAAGAATGCTTGAAGCTCTAATGCTCAATACATAACCTCTTGGATTCAATCACTATAACTATAGTTTTCAGAAACTCCACCAATCGTAAACTCTTAATACACTCGATAAATCAATGTCTTACCCACATTTAAGGTTCTAATAGTTCTAGTTGGTTAGCACAAGGCTTCGTCCACTATTACTGGCACATATGCTCACAACACGAGCGATACCACTCAACCACCACTTCTTACATAAGCAAGAAGTATCAAAACAAATGAACAATCATGAATAACATCAACTAAGCTATATCATGTCTTTCAACCAAACTATGAGAAAATAATATAAGTGTAAGCACAACACTAACAATACAAGGGAAACATCACCATCATTATCATCATCATAATGCAAAACATTGTTAGAGTACACACAATTAAATAACAACAAACAAAATCAATCATCATACTAACATATCAATAAATTTGACAATCAATTCATTCTATCATTCATCTACCAAATAAGCATATTAGACTCATAACTCACGGTCGATTGGATCAACTAGGCTCTGATACCACTAAATGTGACACCCTTACTACCCCAACACATATATAAATATTAATCATATAAATAAACTAAAGAATAAAATTTTTAACGTTGGTAAAAGGTTTAAATAAAACCTTCATATTCATTTATCAATAACCAACATAATAATTGAAAGTAAAACTTGAAAGTTTACAAATTGTTTTCAAAATCATATTTACAATTCCAAATCCATATAAAATCTATGTCCTAAAAACTCTCTGCCCTGATGTCACAATATCAGAGCATACCCACAATTCAACTGTTGGCATTTTAGATGTCACTTGTAGCCGGATCTTCCTCACCTAAAACATCCACAATTTATATGGTGAGAAAAGAAAATATCTATATGCAAAGTACATACAACCACATCATAACGAAATCTCATCATAATTCATATATATACAAGCATGTATCATAATTTATCAATCCATCACAATCCACACAATTTTACGATTAACAATATCATTTCCACATCTATAATTCAAGTCAATCTTACAATTAACACTATGCCAGGACCGCGCCACATCTGACACAAGTGATATGGGTTAGTTGCCTCACTCAACCCACACCATACCAGGGTTCGTATCATCCCTGATCATCCAGGAGTACGCTCGTCCCTGACGCATGAGTGTAAGGAACCACAATCACATTACAATCCATACAATCTCTTGCAACTAACTCTATGCCAGGGCTGCCATAATCGACATAAGTGGTGCGTGTTATCTGTCTTACTCATCCCACATCATGCTAGGGTCATGCCCTCCCTGTAGCACCACTTACCTAGGGGCTGTGCCATCCATAGTCATTAGTGTGAGGAAACACATTGCAATCACATTCTTAATCATTTCCATACAACATCTCATCTCATATCACGATTCCAGATCACATACACAATTTCATATCACATACTCAACAGATAAGTCTAACAAAATAAGGGTTTACACATCCCTCAAGCAATTCACATCTAGATCATCAATTCTTATAAAATAATATGACAATAATATTCATAAACTAATATAATAAACAATGGAATTATCAATTTAATATAATTTTAACATAAACAGTAAAACCCCCAATTATTCCAAAACCTAACTCACAGGCACTTTTCTACCGTTTCATTCTCCCTCTCAGATCATCATTCTTACAATTTAAATATGTATTTCTAATCATCAATACATACAAAATCTAATGGGATCATCAATTTCTCAAACAGAAATATTCCAATTTTTCCAAAACCTAGCCTACAGGCACTTTTCTATAATTCCATTCTCTCTCCCAGAGCATCATTTTTACAAATTAATCATATATTCATACTCCTAAATTCATACAGAATCAAATAAGACCAATAATTCTCCAAACAGAAATAATTATAAAATTGCTCATAATCTTAAGGGATTCTTTCTCTACCCAATTCCCTCATGTAACTCTACATATAAATAATTTCATTTTCCCCCGTACCTAGATAAACATCAGTTAAACTAAAACAAGAATCTCTTGGTCTCCTCCTCTAAATGCCCCTTGGTCTTCAGAGAGAAGAAGAGGGAAAGAAGAGAGAACAGAAGATAATAGGAAAAGAGAATGAGAGATGTGAGAAAATGAGAGGCGAGACCTCCTATTTATAGGAATCTGCCTAACTAACCCGGAACGACCCATTACAAAAGTGGAACGGCCGTTCTGGACCCTCTAGAACTACGCAAAAATCTCCTTTGGAACGGCCCGTTCCAAAACCGGAATGACCCGTTCTCAATCCCAGCAGAACGGCCCGTACCACTTCTAGAACGGCCCGTTCTCCAAACCAGAACGACCCGTTCTCCAATCAGAACGACTCGTTCTCAACTATGTTTTTTAGGCAAATTCTTTATTCCAGAACGGCCCGTTTCACTTTTGAAACGGCCCGTTCCGGGCAACGAATTGGGCCCACGGCCCAGTAAAAATTGGGCTGTTACACCTTTTGATTTTCAGCTCGGGATACTGCTTTATCCTAACTTTTGCCTAGGTTACTTGAGATGTGTTCCCTAGCGGACATTTTCTTTTGATACTCACTTTTGCCTAGGCAACCCTTTTTATTTGTGGGTATCCTAGCGGATCTTGCCCTAATCTTTGTGTTGCCCTCTCAATGGGTTTCTTGCGGGGCTTTAGTCTTTGCAACATTTGTGATCATCTTTCATTCCTTGATTAAAGGGAGTTGCCCCTTGCACTGATTTCATTTGGACTTTTATCCATAAGTCATGCCCAATTTGATTGATCTTTATGTATTTTTATTGTCTATTAAGCCATTGTTTCTGATGACGTCCTTATTTCAAATGTACTTGCTCATTTAAGGTTTGTTGACGAGGCTTAGAGTAGATAAAAGGGAGAAGAGAAATGAAGTAGAAAAGTGTATGGCATTAAAATGAAATTTTCAATTTACACGTGCCCATTTAATGTAGCTTGAGGGTCCGGGCATGCCCCAAGTTCGTGATTCATACACAAAGAAAAAGAAGGAGGTTGCCCCTTAGAAAGGCCTAAGTCATCTAACTGTAGAGCTAGTCCTCCACTTGCTTGGATGTGGGGCTTCAGAAGATCTCGTCTAGAGGGAGGGCCTTTGGCTTCTTCTCTTATGAAGGTGTTCTCAACCCATATCTTTCCTGAGGTGTAGGAATGAGTAGAAACGATGATAGAGCTTTTCATGGAGTCTTGCTTCTCAAGAGGAACATTCAAGCTGTCTCTCTATTTTCAGCTCGAACAAACATTGCTTCCCAATTTATTTATTTATTTTTGCCTAGAACGTCCTTTGCGGGTTTCCTTTCTAGCAACTTCTTAACAAGCAATGTTTCTTTCTTGTTGAAATCACTTTTCGAGAAAGCTCTATTCATTTTGCCTTAATGTTTGAAGGATTCATCCTCCTCAGATTCTCTTTATTAGCTTGCAACTCGTTAGGAGTATGGATCCATCAATTCCTAGTCGTTTCTCCTATTCCGCTTGGATTTCACGGTTGCACGGCACGGCTTTATCCTCTTGGGGCAAGAGTTGGCGTCTTGAAATATGCATATGGCTTATATCCCATTACTTTCGACTAATGCACATAGGTTAATTTCCCTTTTTATTCTCATTTTTTCTTTTACAAGGAAGGATTTGTTCTAAATGAATGTAATGCAGAATGTAAAGAAAGTTTAGAAAAATAAATATCAGTCTCATTGATTTGTTTATCTGTGAATGCTTAAATAGATTTTGATAGTATTAAGCAGGAATCTATATTAGATTCTAAGAAGACTTACTTTAACAAACATATCAAAGCAAGGGCTCAACCATAATATTTTTTTAAATTTGATTTGGGTTTTTCTTTAGAGTGCAGGTACTATCATATATTAGAGCATTCACTTTTCATAACTTTCTATACGTACTGCAACCTAATCCTCCTTATCTAATAAAATAAAATGAATGAAATTAATGAGCTAATCTAGAATGCATGTCATATTTATTTTGACTAATCTTTATCATGTTTCTATTATCTAAAAGGAAATAATGCATGGTAAAGAAGAGACTTCTTTTATTGATTTTTTTTTACAAAAAGGAAACTACCTATATGATGTTAATAAAATGCTGACCTAAGAATGTACGAAGGGGTATAAAATTATTATTATTTTATTATTTTTTATTATCTGTTTGCTTATTTTAAAATTTCAATCCACTCTTATTAGAAGAAATAATACAAACAAATGCACACACATGCTCAATGAACGTACACCCACGAACGATCGTGTTCAAATCCTTGGTCTGTGGTCCCTGTCAAGAAAAGTGCGTTGTATAGGACGGTTCTAATCTCACTGGTCTTTAAGGCCCCCAAGGTGCCCCCATTATAGGGACTCAGTATCCCTATCGCCATCACCTGGAAAACTCTAAGGTCTATCGCAGTATTTCGGGCTAGAGTAACCAATTATCACCTTGAGTGTGATTTCCGACAAGGCTCGCAGGCTCCAAGGCCAAACTTGGGCCGGTCATACGTCAACCACTCCGTATGTTTAATACCCTAATGCCCCCGGGTGTAGGGGGAACTATTGTTTGCAAAGGTTTTGTGTACAATTTGTATTCCAACAAGTGCAAAATTTAAACAGGCAAACATTTATTAAAGCCAAGCAAATAAATCAAACAAAGTAAAGAGGAAAAATATTTATATTATTATTTTATTAACTTCATCAATTAAATGGGTCTTACCCTCTTTAAACGTCCCCAGTGGAGTCGCCATCTGTCGCAACCCGAAAATTTCTGATCTTGCGACCTATGGTTTAGACATCCTTTTGAAAATCTCATCAATTATGGAATGCCCAGACCCTAGACTAATCCTTAATCAATGGTTTTGAAAATAGGTTCATGGAGTCGCCACCAATTTTTACTCAAAACATTGGAAAAAAAAGGTCTTTTAAAAGTCCAATAATGGCCTTGATAACCAGAATTGAGTTTGGGGGTCGGTTATGTGTAGGGAAGGTATTAATGTAGGGAAGGTATTAAGCACCCCTACAACGCCCTAAATTGGTACCCTATGATGAAGATAACATAATAAGAATTAATAGTTTAAATATTTAATCCCCTTTATTAATGATTATTTACATGAAAATTAAATTACACGGTGAACCCTAAGATATCTACATAATTGCGTTTATTATAGCAATATATAAAATAAAAGAAGAGATAGATAGAACAAGAGATTGATGAGTAATAACTCGTAGAAAGCTTTATTAGATCTTCAACTATGGAGATTTTAGGTGCTTTGTGGCAATCTTTCACACTACAATATCCCTCTGATGTCGTATCTTGTTGTTTGCATACTTCGAGAGTTCCTTCCCTTCATAACAAAGGTTCATTTCCTTATTTGGATGCCCCTTGACGAAATTGGGGTCTACAAGTAGTAATTAAATCTTGGCTCAGTCATCCCATAAGCTGTGAAATGAGGTTAGCAAAAAATGAACAATTTAGTATTGTTGAAATATGGTCAAACAAATAAAAGTAATTAATGATAAGAAGTACATACCCATATTGATGATTAATTTTTTTCGTTCTGTATTCTTGAAATGCCTCATGAAGTTTTGAGCAATATGGCAAATATAGAACACATGCACTGAATTCTCGGGTGTCCAACCACTGCCTTGTCTAGCGTAGGCATTTTTGATGGACTCGTGCCTATCCGAAATTAAGCAAAGGCTATCCCGAGGGAAAACATGTATTTTGAGATAATGTAGAAAGAAAAACCATGCATCTGCTGTTTCACCCTCAACAATTGCAAAGGAAATTGGAAAGATTTTGTTGTTACCGTCTTGAGCCACGACCACAAGGAGAGTTCCTTTGTATTTGCCATACAAGAATGTGCCATCAACTTGAACGATGGGCTTGCAGTATTTGAACCCATCGATACAAGGTTTAAATGTCCAAAATACTCTATGGAATTGAACATAATGATGAACCATCTCACCTTGTTGGTTGTATAGTGGCCTTGTTTGCTTCTTAACAACAAATCCATTAAGAAATCCACTCATGGAACTGAGCAACTTGGGTAAATCATGGTAAGATTGTTCCCAGTTGCCATGTAAGTCTTCAATTGCCTTTTGCTTTGCCAACCACGCTTTGCGGTATGAGATTGTGTACCCTTCAACACTTTTGATGTGTGCTATTATTGTTGGAATTGAAATCGATGGATCACTCTCCACCAAAGCAAGAATACTTTTGCTGATATATACATAGCCAAGGTTAACATGATCTTGTGTGATAATACGGGATGAACAAGAATGTTCACCTAATAGCTACGAAGCTCCCATTTTTGGCTTCTAGTAATAAAAGCCGCTCTACACCTCCAATCACATGTAATGTTAACACAGCGTGCAACAATTAATGTTGGTGACGATTTCTCCACCCTGTAATACAAACCTTTCTTTATATGGTATGCATTTAAAACATGTTGGACTTCCTCCTTTGTGTTGAAAGTCATGCCCTGAATAGGCTGTTAGGAGAATACTCGACGTCAACATGGTCAAGTGCATGTCTATACTCTGGGTTGGTGAAATCTGTCTGCAAATCAACATTAGGCATGTGTGATGGGAAATTGAATGTGCTTACATGCTGAGATTGTTGTAGAAGAAGATCTTGTTCATCTTGTTCATCCTCTTGTTGGAGTCTTTCATCATCTCCGCCCTCACTGAAAGGACCAACTTCTTCTTCAGGAACTCCAACTTTAGGGTCTCCAACTTCAGGACTCCTTCTTCTTGTTCTTCTTGTGGGACTCCAAATGTAAGGAGGTTGGTAAAGGATCCATGTGCATGAAAATCGTCTAACGAAGGTTGGTTTTCATAATAAAAGGGTTAATTTTCATATGAAGAAGGTTGATTTTCATGGGAAGAAGGTAGGTTGTGATAGGAAGAAGGTTAGTTTTCATATGAAGAAGGTTGGTTTTCATATGAAGAATTTATTGATGTGAGATCTGCATATAGTTGAGCAGAAGTAAGATGTTTAAGGGAACGAACCATTTGAATCATACTATGAACGTCAGCCCAAAAATTAAGCATTCATTCGCCTACCACTTGTGGATATCGAAAGTAAAGTTGATCAACTGAATGTGATTGTGGTAAGTTGAGTCTTCTTTGGATCTTAGCTTTCAACGCATCAAGTGTGATACGTGAACTAATTGATAAAAAAAATTGGGTTAGAGGATACAAAAGTATCCCCTTCGTTTGTTTGAGTGATTTCACCATTGAAGAAGACTAACACTGCATCAATGACACACTTCATTAATGACACATGACATCAATGACACACTGCATCAATGACACAGTCATCAATGAAACACTGCATCAATGACACACTGCATCAATGACACAGTCATCAATGACACACTACATCAATGACACACTACATCAATGACACTCATCACTAAAGCATTTTATTTCTGACGCACGTAAATCAATGTCATTCTTAATTAATATATTTATAATATTAACAATTTATTTACTAAAGTATAATATTAATTTTTATATATTTAAAAAATTTAATTTCATTATTAAAATATATATTTTAATACATTTTATTTGACAATTTTTAATTATATTATCTCTATTTTTTAATTATATTTCTTTTTTAATCAAAACAAAATTTTTTAAAAATATTTGAATTTAAATAAATTATATATTTTAAATATTTTAGTAAATAAACTAAACTAAATATATATTTTTTAAAATTTTCATACTAATTTTTTATAAATTATGGAGAAAAATGAAAAAAGAAATATAAAATAAAAAAAACCTTAAAAAAAACCACAAAAAAAAACCGACAAAAAAAAACCAACAAAACACAAAAAAACAAAAAAAAAAAGCCTAATAGAGAAATCAAAGGGCTTTTGAATTTTTTTTTTAAAAATCCCTTTAAGAAATCGGTTACCCAGTAACAGATTTCACACCTGGACCCTAAAAGCGGGTTATTTAGGTAAATAATCTGGGCCCAAGTTATTTAAATAAATAAAAAAATTGATATATTTAAAAAAAAATCGTTTATACATAAATAGAACATTTAATGAAAAAATGAGGTAGGAAAATTTTTCCAAGGGGAAAAACGAGAACCATATACATAAATTAGTTATAGAAAGCTAGTGTTCAACAATGAAAAAACTCAAAGAGGCACTCAGATAATGACAAACTAACTCGATATAATCTTTTATTCGAACTTACTTTTAGTTTCATTTATTTTGCCTTATCTATTAAATACACGATAATCAATAATTACAATCATAAAGCATATCAATTTTTTGTTAAAATAAAAAATAGTTGTACCAATCTGAAGGACACACTAGTAATCTTCTTGTACCCTGAGGGCCGAACGAGAGCTCCAATCGAATATTCCAATGAAGGGGAGGTACTTGCAAAAGGCACTCCGACGCTCAAGTCAGGACAAACACAAATATCGATAGTAATTAATGAATAGTGACGTTACCTCGCGACATGAGCTATTTATACTGACATTGATGGGCCCTGACTCCCATGGGCCTTGCCACAGGGTTACCATATTAGGTAATACGCCTCTAATTGGCTTATTGGTGTGATTACCTCTTAACTCCTTATTAGGGGTAATCCTTAACCCTTGATTAATGATCTGAGTTGTCTTCAGTGGCCGATCAACCGTCGTCTACCTGGTTCGGCTATTCAGGTGTCGATTGGGCATTGGTCACCTGGTTCGGCCATTCGGGTGCCGATTGGGTATTGACGACTTGGTGGTCGAATGGCTTACCAGTACACTTGCCCCCCAGTTTTGGAGAAGGGAAATCTTCTTCGAGGGTATAGAGATGAAGTTAGGTCTTGTGGGAAGTCGAAAAGGTTTGGTTAATCTCAGCCCTTGGATTTTGAAGATCAGGCGGTTATTCGTTTCAAATTTTTTGAATTTTGCCGCTTTTTTACTTGGCTATATATAGGAATGAGTGGTAGGCCCTCCCATGTGTATCGCTCTCGACCGAAGTGCATTATCCGAGCAAATTCAAAGATCCAACTTAGCGTGCCGAGTGATCATTTCAGAGTCTTATTCTTGGTAAGTTATTTTATGGCGAATTCTTCTGAAATCTCTTCGGCTAGTGGGGATCGGCCTTCATCTTCCGAGGGGTCATCGTCCAAGGGTTCGGGTCATTATGTAGAAGTGGCATTGGCGAACGAGGACGATCGTTCTGTCGAGAGTAGTAATTCTTCCAAAGAGACGTCTACAAGTGGGAGCTCCAAAGTGCTGACTAAGACTAGACGCGTGTCCACTCGGTAGCGATATGGGCCGTCCGAAGTGTCTGAGTACGAGTGGGTGAACGGGGAAGTGACTTCGTACTACTCCCGTTACCGAGATACCACTATGATAACAAACCTGTTGGAATATACCAAATGTTTGGATTTCGACGCTAGAGAGGAGCCATACCTGATCAGGGTTCGTGATTGCCGAAACAACAACTTTCTGAATCCCGATATGGTGTGTTTAGACAAGCAGGCCGAGAAGGTGGCATCCTTCTACATGTATGACTGCCTTTTGAGAGATCTAAAGGTGAAATTGCCGTTTGATGAGTTCACCATGGGGGTGCTAAGGGTTTTGAATGTGGCGCCGACCCAACTACATCTGAATAGTTGGGCTTAGCTTCAAAGTTTCAAACACCTGTGCTAATGTGTGAACATTAGGCCTTCCCCTCTGCTCTTTCTCTATTTTTATTCGTCCCGGCCTTCAGATTTGGCAAAGTGAGTGTCTCTCAGCCGAGTGGGGACTCGGCAGCTCTTGGATAGCTTCATTTCGTCCTATAATAATTTCAAAGCTAGGTTCTTTCGGGTAACCATTCGTCCGAACGGGCGGCGTTTCTTCTTCGGGACCGATGATAGAAGTTTGTTTTCGTTGTATTGGACACCTGCCCCTCGGCCATATGATGAAGTGCCGGATGAGCTTCTCACGGTCGAAGAGCAACGAGACTTACAATTTTTGCTTCAACTTCCTCGGTGCTTGCCGACACGGTCACTAATAAATGTGGTCAAATCTCCTAAATGGGAGAGTGACTTAATAGGTACGTAAGTTTCCTGTTTCGGTCATAAGCTAAATTCATATTGATGTTCACTTGGTTGCTTTTGTAGGAATAATGGTGTCAAGAGGAGTCGATGAGTTCAATATCCGCAATCTACTGGCCGACCGAATGCAACATGCCAAAGTCTCCAGGGTCATGGGCAGCTCGGCTGTTGCCCAAACTCCTCGCCCAGTGCAAGACAACCGGAACCCTCCTTCCCCGAACCGCAAGCACCGAAGAGGGAAGAAAGGGAAGGAGGTTGCTCAGGAGGGCAAAAAACGGAAGAGCAATGAGGAGAGACCAGAGAAGACAAAGAAACAGAAACACACTGAGTCTTCACCGAGTGGGACAGTGATTTGTGTGCCCCCCGTGCTGATGTCGCGGGCCTTCTTGAGTGAGGACGTCTCTACGGACTCGTTGGTTCGACCGGATGCCATCTCTAAACAGGGTTGTTAGTTTTTAGGCTAGTTGGATACCGTGTCTAAGTGGAAGTATTTTTGTGAAGTGCAATCTCGGTCGCTGGCATTCGCACACCACCTTGCTATGGAGCCACTCGGTGAGTTGGTGCAATTGAGACAAAGAGTTGAGGAGGTTGATAAGGTGACGATTGAGGCCATGGCGATGGCCGAGGAAGTTCTGGCTAAGAACCGACAGCTCGTGGCCGAACTAGATGTGCAGATGCGCAATAATGACACCCATCGGCTAGAGTTCAAAAGGCATCGAACGAAGAAAAGCGCCGAGCGGAAAAGGCAAAGGCTGAGTTGTAGCGGCTTAAAGAACAGGCTAAGGATCGCATTGTCACTCAGCATGAAGTCGGGTTTCGCCATGCTCTTTAGCAAGCGAGGTACTTCGGTCGTTTCAAAGAAGACTTTGAGTTTGACATGACCAAAGACTTCTATCAGGGGTCTTTAATGTCATTTGGGGATATGCCCGAGGGGGCCATCCCTGATAATGATGAGCCAAATGACGCCCCCGAAGAGGAGGAGACTCAGGGTGGTTCGAATGGTGAGGCTGAAAATGAGTAGGAAGGGCCGAACGGTGGTTCAAATGGTGAGGCTGAAAATGAGCAGGAAGGGCCAAACCGCGATCAAGAGAACGAGCCTGAAACGCAAGAGGACGCCGCCGAACGCCGCCGACAACCCCAAGGAATGATTGTGCTTGAATCATAGTTTTGTTTTTTTTTGTTTTGTTTTTTTTTTGTTTTTTTTTTTGTATTAAAGGCCGATAGAGCCTTCTTTTTTATCAATGAAAAGTGACTTTTGCCAATTGGATTATGCTTGCGTACCGAAATACTCTTGTCTGTCTGAATTGTATAATATGGTGAGTGGAGAGTTTGCATAAACCCTTGGTTGAATTGGGTTGTTCAACAACGCATATTGATTAAGTTAATAATCAAATGGAGACGTTTCGGTAAGAGCCGAGTGGGGTCGTTTCGGGATAGACAATTTCATCTAGCAAAATCGAGTGGATTCATTAGGAAATGCTTGCTTTTTGAGCAAAACCGAGTGGATTCACTCATAAATGGTTTCTTTTTGAACAAAACCGAGTGGATTCACTCGGAAATGCTTGCTTTTTGAGCAAGACCGAGTGGGTTCACTTGGAAATGTTCGCTTTCTGAGCAAATTCAAGTGAATTCACTCGGAAATGCTTGCTTTTTGAGCAAAACTGAGTGGATTCACTCGTAAATGCTTGCTTTTTGAGCAAAACCGAGTGGATTCACTTGAAAATGTTTGCTTTTTGAGCAAGGCCGAGTGGATGCACTTGGAAATGCTCGCTTTTTGAGCAAAACTGAGCGAATTCCTAAGGCACATCCTTGGCCGAGTGGGGTCACTCGGGAGGGAAGCCTCTTTGTAAGAATTCCTAAGGCACATCTTTGGCCGAGTGGGGTCACTCAGGAGGGAAGCCTCTTTGTACGAATTCCAAAGGCACAGCCTTGGCCGAGTGGGGTCGCTCGGGAGGGAAGCCTCTGTACGAATTCCGAAGGCACATCCTTGGCCGAGGGGGGTCACTCGGGAGGGGAGCCTCTTTGTACGAATTCCAAAGGCACAGCCTTGGCCGAGTGGGGTCGCTCGGGAGGGAAGCCTCTGTACGAATTCCGAAGGCACATCCTTGGCCGAGGGGGGTCACTCGGGAGGGGAGCCTCTTTGTACGAATTCCAAAGGCACAGCCTTGGCCGAGTGGGGTCACTTGGGAGGGAAGCCTCTTTGTACGAATTATGAAGCCACATCCTTGGCCGAGTGGGGTCACTCGGGAGGGAAGCCTCTTTGTACGAATTCCGAAGGCACATCTTTTGCCGAGTGGGGTCACTCGGGAGGGAAGCCTCTGTACGAATTCTGAAGGCACATCCTTGGCCAAGTGGGGTCACTCGAGAGGGAAGCCTCTTTCACGAAAAAATAAAAGTATAAACAAGAGTAGGAATACCAGCAAATGAATTTCATTAATGGGTGCCTCGTTTAAAACCTTGTCGGCCAAAACCCCTTTTCACTTTTTTATAAGGGGAGAAAAGACCGATCAAGGAAAAGAGTGCACCATGTGTGTACGTCGGCTACTTTATCATTATACAAATTAACTGTAATAGGTCTTCAAGTGAGTTGAATTCCACATCCTGGGAATGATTCTTCCCGAGAGCTCTTCTAGCTTGTATGCTCCATTCTGAAGGTTGTGTCAGATTCTGAATGGGCCTTCCCAGTTGGCAGCTAACTTTCCTTCTTTGGGGTTGCATCTTACCGATCCTTGTACCCTCCAAACAAGGTCTCCCTCATGAAACTCCCTCTTTGAGAGTGTGGAGTTGAATCGCCTGACCATTCATTGCTTGCAGGCTTCGGCCATGATCTGGGCCTTAGTGCGAACTTCATCGATCATATCTACCTCTGCTCGGAGGGATTCCTCATTTTCGTTCTCATCGAAATGTTGTCACCGAAATGATGGCTCCCCGACTTCAACGGGGATCATGGCATCTGTACCATATGTTAGCCGAAAGGGGTTTCCTTTGTTGTGGACCAAGGGGTGCATCGGTAGGCCCATAGGACCTCCAACAACTGTTCGGCCCAAGCTCCTTTGGCATCTCCCAACCTCTTTTTTAACTCCGTGAGGATCACCTTATTGGCTGCTTCAGCTTGACCATTAGATTGTGGATGCTCAACTAACGTGAACCGGTGTTTGATGTCGAGGTCTTGAATGAACCGATTAAGTTTTTGATCGGTGAATTGGAGACCATTGTCAGTTACAAGAATGCCGAAATGAGTAATGATGTTCTTCCTAAAGAACTTTTGAACATTGGCTGCTGTGATCTTGGCCAGTGGTTCGGCCTCGACCTATTTTGTGAAATAATCAACCGCGATTAACAAGAACTTGCATTGACCTTTAGCTATTGGGAACGGTCCGAGGATATCCATTCCCCACATTGCGAATGGCAAAGGTGAGCTAATGCTATGTAACTCTTCAGCAGAAGCATGAATAAGGTTGCCATGTTTTTGGCATGAGAGACAACGTTTGACGAACTGCATGCAATCACTTTTGAGAGTTGGCCAATAATAGCCTGCTCGAAGCATCTTCTTGGCTAAGGTCTGACCTCCCGAGTGGAATCCGCATATTCCCTCATGAGTTTCTCTCAGAACGTAGTCTTCTTGTGCCGAATCAATGCATTTCAACAGTGGCACTGAGAAACCCCTACGATATAGTTCTCCGCCTACGACCGAATACCTGGCTGATTTTGTTTAGAGTTTTTTGGCGGCAAAAGGATCAGATGACTCTTTTCCAAGTTCAAGGTAATCCATTATTTCGGTGATCCAAGTTCGGGTTGGCTCATCGACCGTCAAACATTCGATAGGAGTCACACTTGGAGTTGCGAGGTCAATGTGAAGTGTAGTTCGCAGTTGTCTGGGCTTTTGACTACTACTAGCCAACCGAGCTAGTTGACCGGCTCTCCCATTGTGTTCCCTCGGAGTGTGTTTTACTTGTACTTCATCAAAAGTGTCATGCATCCTTTGAAATAAATGATAATATTTCAGCAAGTTGGGTTCTTTCACCTAAAAATTATCGTTTACTTGTTCCGATACAACTTTCGAATCTGTCCAACACATTAACCGTCGAGCTCCGATCTCTTGCGCAAGTCTCAAACTGGCCAGCAATGCTTCATATTCGACCTAGTTATTTGATGCTTTAAAAGCAAATCACAAAGATTGCTCGAGTATCAGCCCTGTTGGTGCTTTAAGGATTATTCCAGCTCCACTGCCTTGGTTGTTGGAGGACCCATCCACATGTATTGTCCACAAGTCACTTATGAAGTGTCCTTTCAGCTGTAACTCATTAACGAAATCCACGAAGCACTGAGACTTAATCGGACCTCGTGGTTCAAATGTAATGTCAAATTCCGATAGCTCAATCGACCAAGCCATCATTCGCTCGGCCAATTCCGGTTTGCGCAAGACCTTGGCAATCGGGCAATCAGTTCGAACTATGACATGATGACTTTGGAAATATTGTTGGAGGCGCCGAGCCGTGTGAACAAGTCTGAGTGCCACCTCCTCTAGGAGCTGATACGTTGTCTCTGCTTCCTGCAGCATTCAGTTGATAAAGTACACAGGTCGTTGCACTTCTTTCTCTTGTATCAAAACGAAACTGATTGCTTCATTTGATACGCACAAATACACCACCATATCTGCCCGAGGGTCGGGTTTTGAGAGAATCGGGGGAGAGCCAAGGCGCTGCTTCAAAGCCTGGAAAGCTTCTTCGCAATTGACAGACCATTCAAATTTTTTCACCTTCCTTAACAAACCGACGATGGGTTTTGCTGTTTCGGCCAAACACGGGAGGAATCTCGACAGAGCCGTGAGTCATCCTGCTAACTTCTGAACTACTTTGAGATTCTGGGGACTCCTTATTCTATCTTTGGATCTTTCTCATTTCGATGTGTCGAGACCGTTATAATATATAATAATATATAATAATTATATTACTAATAATAATAATTATATTATATTTAATTAATCTTTATTTATATAAATACTTATTTTTATAATTAAAAATCTACTTATTTCTATTTAAAATTAATATTATGATACAATTTAAATTATCTATTATAAATTTAAAAGTTCAAATAATAATTTTTATATTTTAAAATGAGAAGGGTTATAATAATGTGACACCCTTCTACCCCATAATAGATAAGTAACAACAATAAGAATAATTCAATAAATATAACATCAAGAAGGGTCCACATATTTTAATAAAAACTCATAGGTTCACAAGTCTTGAAATAAATAGAAATAATAATAATAATAATAATAA